>JAMWYP010000098.1:3603004-3870395 GCA_025563575.1 Acacia pycnantha | reverse complement strand
AAGACTTATATTTAGAAATAAAATAAAAATAAAAATCATGATAGAGTAAAAATACATACATAAATTTACTCTAATTTATTTGATTAAATAGTGCACTTTTACATATTTTACTCTAATTCTCTCATATCATTTATCATACATTCTTTTTCTCATAAAAATTATTATTTTATTTTAGAAGAAATTTATGTGAGTTTTATTATAAAAATAAATCATATAATTTTTTTTTAACATATATAATAAATTATAAAACACCTTGAGTTTTATTTAAATTAGATAATTATATTTTTAATTAAAAATTTTGTTTATTTTAGAAAATTATAATTTTGACAAAATTAAAGAATGAATAATTTTTGTCCATAGATATCTATACAAGTAGTTTTGAATAATGACAATTGAGAAAAATATTTAATTTAGTAAAATTTAGAATTTTGTCTTTAGGCGCTCCTAGAATAAGAGTTCGTTGGCCAATCTGCACCTTAGATAACTGAGGTTAACTTTTGTTAACGGTGTTAATGGCGTTGTGCTGAGCGCTCCTTTTTAAAAAGTTTGTTGGTATTTTTGGTCCACTTAATAGTTAATTGTGCTGGACGCTCCTGAGCCAATAGTTCGTTGGTAAAATCGCACCTTAACCCAATTCATAATTTACCTCGAGAAAATAGATATATGTACACGTATGCATTTAGGTGTCCATACAATCAATACTACATGTGGGTGGGACCTGCGGGTGGTTTAGCTAGGCGTTAATTGTTTATTGATGAAAGAGAGATGAATTTACAAGGACATATATGTCTCTACAGCGTTAAGAACATAGCCTTGACTTTTCTGCATCGGCCTGTGAAGAACGGAACTGTGTTGTTTCTATCACTGACTTGGACTAATTCAAAAGCAAGACTAGCTAAGAGCTTGTTTAGCAAACGCACAAAATCACTTAATAAAACTCTTGTTTTTAATTTTTTATGAAACAAAATTCATTTCATATGTTTATCTTGTATGATATAAATCACTTAAAATAAGGTTAATTTACTTATCCTTCAAGATGATAACTTGTCTTAGATTGTTCACAGGACGAAACAAGATTGTGATATCTCATCCATGGTAGTTAAAAACTCGTTTTATCACTACGATTTTACGTTTTTACGATTTTTTTTATTAAAACGATTTTACTAATTTTCCAAACGCTTTTGTGTTTTTACGTTTTTACTACGTTATGATTTTACGTTTTACGATTTTTCATTCTCCTTTCGTTTTCAGGTAAAATCTACGTTTTCACTACCATGATCTCATCCCACAAAATGGTGGGGAATGACTTTTCCATTTCATGCCTCTTCCTAACTCATGTTGTCCCTATAAACTCTTCATGTCAGTAATGGAAATGAAAATCAGAGACTCATTGTCATGGAATAATATACATACATGCACCCATGGAAACACACACACACACATGTATAGACACACATATGCATCCATGCATCTATAATTTATTTTTTGGGGTGCAATGTTGCCCCAGAAATTTTTAAATTGTAGAAATTTTGCTCTAGTCGTTATCCTAGTTAAGCTTAACTGTTAGTTGTTGATAATACAAATGTCATCCAAGTCATTTTAGTTTTGGGTTTACATACAAATTTGCCCCACAAATTTTTACTCAGAAGCAATGTTGTCCTGAAAGTTTTCAGATCATATTAATGTCACCTTGACAGTAATTCAAGTTAAGTTTACATGTTAGCTGACCAAATATACTTATTTGACAAGTCCGTATGTCATCCACTTCATCTTTTCCAAAGTTGGCTAGATTTAAAAATAACTATTTTTTTTTTAAAAAAATACATATCTTCTAAATGATTAAAGACAATAAAAAAGGTAAAAGTATCATGTGGGATGAAAAAAAAAATTAGAGAGACAAAATTGCTATGATTTGGAAACTTTCGAAGTATTATTGCACGCCGAAAAACTTCTGGGCAAAATTATCCTATCTACCTTATCCACTTTTGGGGTAAAATAGCCTTTTAACCCTTCACACGCCGAAAAACTCCTGGGCAAAATTATCCTATCTACCTTATCCATTTTCGGGGTAAAATAGCCTTTTAACCCTTCACACACACACACACTCGGGGTGAAATAGCCTTTTAGCCCTTCACACACGCACGCACGCTCGCTCGCTCGGGGTAAAATAGCCTTTTAACCCTTCGGGTTCACACACACACATCTTTGGTCATTTTTATTAGATATACAATATACAAATACAAACATTCACACACACCTTTGGTCACTCACACACCTTTGGTCACTCACACACCTTTGGTCATTTTTATTAGATATACAATATACAAGTACAAACACACACACACACCTTTGGTCATTTTTATTAGATATACAATATACAAATACAAACACAAACACACCTTTGGTCATTTTTATTAGATATACAATATACAAACATATGCTCATATATGTGCGTGTGTGTTTGTTTCTTTTTTATCCTATAGTCTGAGCGTGGTCCAATCTAAGATGTCCAACTTGCACAATACACACACACACTATCCCCTTTGGTCATTTTAATTAGTTATACAATATACAAACATATGCTCATATATGTGCGTGTGTGTTTGTTTCTTTTTTATCCTATAGCCTGAGCGTGGTCCAGTCTAAGATGTCCAACTTGCACGATGGTTTGAGTTAGTTTTGAGCATTTACAATCCAAAAATTCAACCAAACACAAAAATCCCACACAACTAACAATTTTTTTTGTTCACGTTAACATTTTAATCACCAGAAGTTGGGTCTAACGGTTTGGGTTTTCTTTTCACAATATAGTGAACCAAGGTTCAAAATCTTATTAGAAAAATTACTCATATTTAGTTTTCAACGGTGCTTCCTCCTCCTTTTTTTCTTAATTACTCCCTTTGGTCTTATCTATAAGACATAGTTCACTTTTTTGGAAAGATTAAAGACACTAAATAAATTACTTAATCATATCATATCTTGTGTATTTTTAGATTATATATCAATTTACAAGTTAGACAAAATAATTTGGAGAAAAAATAACAAATATAAATATTTTAAAGTAATTTAATTAGCTTAAGACTACGAGACTGTTGATATTGCAATTGTTTCCTAGTAACATTTATGCTTATTTTAACTATGTGTGTTCGCATTAGCATTGGAAGAATTAACTTTTTCTCTATTTGAATTTTGCAGGCTTAAGATAGGTAGAAGTAAGATTGTGTAAAGTGATTTATTTTAGGATTGATATTTTTTCGATCTAATTTTTTCAACAACAAAAAATTCAATATAACTTTTACTAGCTTAAATAATACATATTTATATCATATGTATATAAATTAGAAAATGCATAATACTAATACTCTGTGTGTACAAAATCAAAAATATCAGTACTAAATGTCTATAAAATTTTATCAAGTTCTTCTCATCAATTTTTCGCTAAAATTTATTATTTAATTTTTTTTCTTTTTAAGGATGTTTTTGTAAACGTTGGATTATCGGGTCTTTTGGAGTAAATTTTTTTTTTTTTTTCATTTAAAGCAATGTAAGATCCCATCAAGACTCTTCTTTCTCATGGACATGTTCTCTCGCCGTAGTGAAATTAAAAAAATAAGCAACAAATTTTGAATTTTACTTAAATGTAGCTTTTTGTCCAAACAGGGATTGATTTCTCCCCCCAATTGCACCATTGGGATGTATGACATCATCTAAGACTATGGTACAAGAAATAGCTTGGGCTTTATATAGCTGATCCAAAATAGGTTCCATCCAAGACAAGGAAGAAGACCAAACCATTTGGGAAATGGCTGGTGAAGAAGAAAGCCTGAATCGTTTAGAATGATGACCAAGGAGATCTAATTCAATATGTGGCCCTTTCTTCATAGTCTTCGTGCCAACCTAGAAAGAATGTACGACATCTTCTGAGGAGTTGATAATGGGCTCAGGAGGCTCATTTTTTGAAAGGGTCATGACATTGGGCTTCACATGAGAATTCCAATGTTCTTTTTAAACATATATCTAAGGTTGTCCAAGGACCGGGCCAGACCGGGTTGGAGGTCAACCCGAGGTCTAGCCCGATATGATCTCGGGCTGAAAAAATCAGCCCAAGGTCTGGTCTGATTTGGTACCAGCCCAAGCTTAGACTGGACCGGACCGGACCGGCTGGACTGCCTGGACCAGTCCAGGCAGTCCAGCTTCTTTTTTTTTAAAAAAAAAATTCTAATTTTTTTTCAGTTTTTTTTTTTTTTTGCTTTCTTGGGATGCAATATTTTAGCTCTTATTTCATCTGATTTTCTAAAATAATAAAAAGTGACATAGTGAAAAGTGATTCCTATAAATTAAAAAGCACATTAAGATGTCCAGACTCCAGTAAGTGGCTTAATATAGTGGTGATTTACAAAAAAAAAAGGACCTCGGGTCAGACCGGACCGGTCCAGGGGGTCTAAGCCCCTGGACCGAAGTCCAGTCCCACCCGAGCAATTTGGTCCGGTCCGGTCCGGTCAAATTGTCTTAGACCATTTTTTTGCTTGCCTTAGACCGGGTCGGACCGGACCGGACCGAGTCAGACCAACCGGACCTCGGGTTTTTTGGACAACCCTGTTGATATATCCATTGTTCAAATAAGAGATGTGGCCAGACCTTGGGCCCACACCTTTGGAATGAACGAGTACCACTATACTATAGAGATCTCCTTAGGTGCATCCATTGTTCATCACTGATGTATAATTTAATTTTTAAAATATAATAGGTTTTGAGTTTAGCGGAAAGAGCTAGTCATATAACGTGAGGAATTGAGATTCAAATGCACATTTAATATCTCATTGTGCCTGGAGCAAAATTACCTCGTATTGGAAGATACTTGTGTTTAGCATAGACAAATAACTTCATATGCCATCTAAAAGTTCAAAACATGTAAATTAATTTTTTAAAAACCTCCCGTTTAATCATATAGAATATTTTTTAAGAAAATTATAAATTTGGAAACTAAAATGAATTTAAAAAAAAAAAAAAAAAGCTATCATAGTGAAAGGGATCAAACCCACCAAGATCCAAAGGTGAATTCTGATTTTAGCACATTACGCATCTCTCTCCCTCTCAAACTTTACTCCTTCCTGTCATGTTTAGTGCCTTATTCCCATTAGAGACGTTATTCGATTGTATTAGGAGAGCCCAAAATTATACCTGATAGAGAGATATTTTGCAATCCTTGGTTCTTCAATTTAATTTTCAGCTTACCAACATAACATAATTAAGTTTAGCAGAAGGGGTTAGTCCTTCATAATATGGTGAACATAGAATTTCTACTTTCTACTATTTAATATCAGAGCTAATATATATATATATATATATATATATATATATATATATATATATATATATATATATATATATATTACTTAAAATTCAATAAACAACTTCATATTTAAAATTTATAAGTCGTAAAACTATATAAAGCATAAGTCCAAAAATATCAAAAGAATAAAGTTTAAAATTCCTAAATTATATCAATTGAATTGAATCAAAAAAATCATCATGCACGTCCTTTTCTCTTGCTCTTATAACAAGTTCATTTGCAAAATTTAGAATGTCCAAATTATAACTATCCCTAGGTTTTCAAACTTCAACCAAGTTTTCCTCATTAGAATATGTTTAATTGTTTAGAATAATATCATATAACAGGTGAGATTACTATCACTTAATATTTCACGGTAAATCAAAAACACATTATGTACAATACTATACTATAGGATTAATTAAAATCATGTTTTTCGGGCCAAAAAAAAATCAAAATCATGTTTTTGCTTAGTTGTAAGAAATGCAAAAGGATTTTTTATCAAAAAACAAAAAAAAACAAAACAAAAGGAGTGTAACACCCTTACCGGCCTCGCCCTTTCGGTGACATTCGGGTGGTAGATAGAGGGATTCACTTTTATAATTACCATATATAATCTAATTTACTCTTTATTAGCATATATTAGAGCTTATCGCGGCAGAGCATTTCCCGGTTGGATTTTAGACAATACTAGTATAATTAAATGCGTGTAGCAAAATATAATCCCCCAAGGGTTAAATATACAGTCATCCACCAGTGCCCAAGGGCCAAAAGAATATACAGTTATCCCAACACAAAAATAAAATAAAAAATAAATCTTCCTTCGCCACCAACAACATCGTCTACTCCAGCTCTGCATTCTTACCCTTCTCTCCAAATACAGCCCTTAAAGTACTTCCTGAAGCTTTACAAAAATCTAGGATCCATAAATGAATATCAGAGTAACCATTAATCTCATATGTAATGCATAAACAATGTATGTATGTAACCATAATTAGGAAAACACTAGATAAGAAGCATTCGGTAAACAACGTGCAATAACACAAATACAACATATCAAGTATACCGTATTAACTGCGGAAGGACTACATGTCCTAAAAACAAATGTAGGACTGCTCAACAAAGCAAGCCCCAGATCCACAGTGCTAGGAAAAACACAGTAGTCGGGTTTCGAACCAAGACCACACTGAATGCACATAACGCATGGCCCTTTTCAGGAGACACGAGTCCACAATCATGGAAAATCATACATACAAAGCAACACAAGACATATGAGGATTAAGGTTACTACCTGGTAGTTGACCAAAATTATCAGTATAATTTTTCTCTCGGTGCTCAAAATCAAGTGACCCTAAAATAACCAAAATATAAATATAAGTAACCCTTCTTGAAATATTTATTTAATGGCTAAATATAAATATGGGGAAATTTTTTTCTCTCTCTTCTATTGCCTTTTAGTACACTTTCATCTCTTAAGTCCTTATATTGTACTATAACATGGTAAATAATATTTCTCTTCTTATGGATGAAAATAATAGATAATGAGGTATTTTACATTTTTAACTTCTTTGACATTATTTACCTCAATTTATCCATAACCAAATTGAATAGCCATATTTTTCGAATAATTCCACATTATTTCCCATAATTAATATATCCTATAAGAAAAATAAATACCTTGACTACTACTACTTGATGAAAAATTCATATATTTCATTGACTAATTTATATGAAAATTGGGGGTGTTACAAGGAGCACAAAACTATTAGATCAAGTTAGTGTGTTTGTCTCCACTATCTAGTAATCCCAAGTCTCATCCTTTTTTTGGGGAAAAAATTCATTTTTTTTGAAGTAAAAATGGTAGAAACTGTAAAAACTTACGTTTTTACCATTTTTACGTGTTTGCACGGTGTTTCTACCAGATTCTGCTTATAACAGTTTTTACTTGCTTTTCAGCACGTATGACCCTAGTAAAAACTTAAAAACGTATGTTTTTACACTAGTTTTTGACAACAATAATTACCACTAACAGCAGAAGGATACATGTGCTTGGTAAAAAAATAAATAAATGAATTTTCAACCTCTATTTTTTGCTCTTGCTTTACCATTTCAATCAATAATGTTACTTTCCCAGTTAGATACCTGGGCTTTTTTCCCAATTTGCCCCTTATTAAATAACTATTTACCAAAATGCCCCTGTCTGGAAACTATTTCCCAATGTGACACTGTCAGAAAACTATTTCACAATGTGCCCCTGTGTTAGTCGACTAAAACCATGGTTTAGTCGACTAAAACGTGGGAAAATATTTTTTTTTTGAAAACCCCGTGATTTAGTCGACTAAACCAGTCCAGAGAGCTTTTTTAAAAAGCCAAACCCGCGATTTAGTCGACTAAGATACAAGTCTTAGTTGACTAAATCGTGACAGATGGGTTTTTTAAAAACCCCAATCGCGGCTGTTCGAACCTCCAAAAACCCTAATCGACTAAGCACCCATTTCCCCCTCGAATACTCTCTCTTTTCTTAGTTTTAGTGCCGCCCATCAAGGTTTAATACCATCCCACCTTGGAGCAATAGTTGAGGGACGCCGTTCAAGAAAAGTAACTACCGATGAACTTCTTGAGAAAATACAACTCAAAGAGACTCAGAAAGACGCAAGATTCCGTAGAATTATTTGCAATAGAGTTAGATTCTGATATTCTTCTATTGTTCTTTAATTTATTAATTATTATTAGATATAGTAGTTGTGATTTATTATATTATTAAATTATGTGTAAAAAATTTGTTGAATGAAAAAGTCCCACATCATTGGCTTCTTTATATGAGGGGCTCTTACAATGTAGAAGGATGCCCTTTACCTTTTTTTTCTCATCCCATCCCAATAAGTGTCTTTCTTTATACCTTTCATCTCATCACAACAAGTGCATTTTATAGTATTTTACTTGCATATTATTTAGAGTAAAATTAGATTATGGTATTTCTCTTGTTATTGTCTTATTTATTATTTATTAATTGTTATTAGATATAGTAGTTGTAATTTATTATATTAATAAATTACATCTGGAAACTTTGTGCCGCTTCCGTAACATGCACAGCTTCCCTACCAAGGAAGAGGAAGAAGTTGTACAAATAGAAATTGGCAATTCAAATAATGACGAAACGGGAGGCTTGTACTTGGATTTGAAGCTTTGATGAGCTTCTCTTCCAAAATTCAATGGTGTTAGAACTCTGCATTGTATGTTTACCTTTGTGCCACTTTGAATTCACTGTCGAGATATTATTGCAAGCATCATAAAGGTAGAACCAAAAGCAATATAAGATGAAGAGCATGACAAACTTTTCCTATTTTTCAAAACTTGAGGGCAAAAAATTAAAGATATTTACCGCACAATTATACGAGTGGCCTAGAAACTGAGAACCAAACCAATTTTACTCTTGTTAAATTAATAAATCATAACTACTATATCTAATAATAATTAATAAATTAAAGAACAATAAAAGAATATCAGAATCTAATTCTATTGCAAATAATTCTACGGAATCTTGCGTCTTTCTGAGTCTCTTTGAGTTGTATTTTCTCAAGAAGTTCATCGGTAGTTACTTTTCTTGGATGGCGTCCCTCAACTATTGCTCCAAGGTGGGATGGTATTAAACCTTGATGGGCGGCACTAAAACTGAGAAAAGAGAGAGTATTCGAAGGGGAAAGGGGTGCTTAGTCGATTAGGGTTTGTGGAGGTTCGAACAGCTGCGATTGGGGTTTTTAAAAAACCCCTCTGTCGTGATTTAGTCGACTAAGAAATTGCGGGTTTGGCTTTTTAAAAAAGCTCTCTGGACTGGTTTAGTCGACTAAATCACGGGGTTTTCAAAAAAAAAAAATTCCCCGTGTTTTAGTTGACTAAACCCATGGTTTAGTCGACTAACACAGGGGCACATTGAGCAATAGTTTTCTGACAGGGGCACATTGGAAAATAGTTTCCAGACAGGGGCATTTTGGTAAATAGTTATTTAATAAAGGGCAAATTGGAAAAAAAAAACCTAGATACCTGCCACCATCAACGCACTAGGAAAAGGGGTCAAGTCATGAACTTCTTCCCGTGGGCTACCTTGACACACTGATTGGGAAAGAGAATCCCAATTTTGACATTAAATTTCCCTAACTTTGGTAACCCCTATATTCCAAAGTTTAAATCTACTCCCCAGCATTTTTATTTTTTATCATAAACCTTTTTCATTAAGTTGGTGTTATATTTTTAATAGAAATTGCAAAGTCAAGTTTAAATATAACCCCTTAGCCTTGTATTGCCATGTCAAGTTTAAATCTAATCAAACTTCATGTTACGCCTTACATAACATCATATATAAGTTGCTAATTCTATAAAATCATCGACATTTCAAAATTTAAATTTAACCCCTTAAATTTTTAATATTAAACTCCCACACCGCTACTTTTTTCTTTTTCTCTCCCAAACAAAACAAAAAAAAGGCTATTTTTATGGATAAATGATGGGAAAAGTTTTACTGAATTTATTAAAATGATAAAAGTATTGACATAAGGTTTACTATTAGAAATTAAAAATTTAAGGGATTAAATTTAAAATTTAAAATATCGAAGATGTTATTTATGATATCAAAATTTAAGAGGTTTTATAAGATTTGTAACTTACATAGAATGCTAATTGGAATGTCACATGTCTTTTTTTAATCTAACATAGTATTTTTTGTTAAAAAGATAAAGGTAAGTTAATGATTAGAGGCAGACGCAGGTACATGCTTGCGCCCCTTAAAATGACGTCGTTTGATTTTTTTTTTTTTAATTTAGGGTTAAATCCAAATAGCATTTCTCCAGTTTCTCTGAATCAAACTTTCACATTTGGTCTTCGGTTCAGAGCGTAATCGTGAATCAAAGGCAGACGTAGGGTTTAAGGCTTTAAAATTGGAGCTTCTTCTTCGCCTCTCGTTGGCTTTTTTTGCTGTTCCAGAGGAGTCGTTCGTCGTGCATGCATCTTGAAGCTTTGGGTCTTCAAGTTCAGTTCTGTTTTGGGTCTTCAAGTTCAGCTGTGGGTCGTCGTTCGTTGTTCATCGTTCATCGTGAGTTTTTGGGTTCACTCTGCTTTTATTGTTTAGTTTTCGCCGTTCAAGTTCACTCTGCTTTTTGCGTTCACTTCGTCGTTCGAGAGTTTTTGGTGAATATTTTGCTAGAGTTCACTCTGCTTTTGTTTTGCATAGTCTCTGTTGTTGCACTTTGCTCTGTTCTGTGGTGTTTCTAAATTTGTAGGCAATTTGCATTTTGTAGGAATTTAGGCTTTTTAAAAAATAGCAAAAATTAAAAAAAAAAAATCCATAAACATTCTGAGCTTAGTTTGTATAAGGTAACTGGATTGTGAATAATTTGCACTGCAGAGAACGTGAGCGATTTGAACTTCTAGAACTTGATTGATCATCTAAACTTATTGAGTTGCATTAGCGTCTGCTCATTCTCTGTCTTGTAACTCTATCAAAATCTGATTGGTAACATGATCACCAGATGATCTGAAGGTGATTTCTGCTCTGCTGAGTTATTGATTTGAACTGGTCATAATTAAAACAAGGGGGAAATTCAGTGTGAAACTCTCCTTAATGTTGAGTCTGATGCTAGCTGTATAGATCTCATGTTTGCTATTATTTTAATAAACTCTAGCATGATTCCATCGGTTGAATACTGTTTCTAACGTTCATAGTACACTTTCTCACTTAACTGATACATTTCTGATGAATTTACCATTCCTATGACTTGAACATCACTAATTTGACAGAAGTATTCTGCGCTAATTTGGAAATTGTTTTGTGAATAATTAGTGAAGGCCATTTGTAATTTGTGAAGTAGGCTGTGTTGATTGGTTGATTCTTCCTTGGTTGTGCTTGCTGCTGTAAGTTGTTTCAATTAAGCTGCATTTTGATTTTCAAACTGTATAAAATCTTTGAACCGTTGTTGTAATATATTCTACTAACTCACTCTGAACTGGAATCTATTGTGGTTAAGTTGCTGCCATATCTAAATTATGATCTTTTTTTTTCAAGCTGTTATTGAGCACACTTGAATACCCAATTTTAAGGAACAAATTATTGGTAGTCTGTATGTGTGGCCCATTGAACTTGCTAATATACCACTCTGGTCCTATTTATAAGTCTCTTTTGACCAAATCACACATACCAAGGAGAGGTAGGTGACTCAATGATTATGGGGTACATTTCCAACTTTACCCTCATTTATGAATGGGTACCTTTCAACTCTTTATTCTCTCTCTATTTTTATTGGTACAATAATATGGGCAAAATTGTCACAATTTCATTTATTTGGTTAAAAGGGACTAATAAATATAACCAATTTTTTTAGTCAAAATAGACTTATAAATAAGACCAGAGTGGTAGTGCAGTTGTGTATTGTGCGTCTATTGACTAATTTGCTAACTGTATAAGCATTACTGGTGGCAATAATTTTGGTTGATTGGCGTAACTCACCTTGTAAACTATTTTCTACTGACTTACTGCACATAATTGATTCATTTTTGTCGTTTTCCATTTTTTAGGATGAAAAGGTATTCAGGTTCTTTTTTTACAAAGCTAAGTGGTAGTAGAACTAAACGTTCTCAATCTGAATCTTTTTTTTTTTTTTTGATTTAATAATTTTGTCATGCTTGAATATCAACTTGACACGTATATCGTTGATGTGCAACGTGATCTTGATTTTTTGAATTTGTAAGGAATAGCTGATCTTCCCAAGAGAATGGTTGAAAAGAAAAATCATATTGTGTATCCTTTGGTTTATTTACTTGTAAAGTTAGCATTAACTTTGCCTGTAGCAATTGCTTCTGTGGAAATAGCATTTTCAGCTATGAAATATATCAAGACTACACTTCGCAATCGGATGAGGGATGAATGGTTAAATGATTGTTTAGTGCCTTATATTGAAAAAAGATATATTTCATAGCATTGATAATAATGCAATTATGATGGAATTCCAGAAAATAAGGCCTAGAAGGATGACATTGTAATTATTTTTATTGTAATATACTTTTGTTATTTAAAAAAAAAAATTTTGGGGGCACTACCCCCGAATCCTCCCGTCAATGGTGCCCCTTCAATAATTTTGTAGAACCCCTGTTAATGATAAAAGGTTTATGATCAAAAATAAAAAAAAATTAAGAGGTTAAATTTAAATTTTAAAATGTTAGGAAAAATATCAGCAACTAGACTTATCTATTTTAGCCTTTGGTCAATGATCACTTTAGGAAAAAAACGCGGGAATTACTACCAATCACTTGACTTCCTCTTCTCTACATTGATCAACATTCCGTCGTTGGCTCATTAATACAGTTATCACCGCACTAACATTCTCA
This sequence comes from Acacia pycnantha, assembly GCA_025563575.1. Lineage (NCBI taxonomy): Eukaryota > Viridiplantae > Streptophyta > Magnoliopsida > Fabales > Fabaceae > Acacia > Acacia pycnantha. The sequence goes on along the minus strand of JAMWYP010000098.1, from coordinate 3,857,689 downwards.
AGTTTCAAAGCTTCTTTTTCTCTGCTTATTCATTTGGGATTTGTTTTCTCTACCTTCTACTTTTATTTTCCTTTTCAGTAGGCCCATATACAAAAATGGAACCCAGATTGGGGTTTCCACTTCTCTTCTTGTTATTCTCTATCTGTTTCAAAGCAGAATCAAAATGTAACAAAGGATGCGACCTAGCTCTTGCCTCCTACTATGTTTGGGTCGGATTTTCAAATCTCACGACCCTTTCGCAAATTATGCAAGCCCCAATTCTTCAAAACCCTCAAGATATCGTCAACTATAACAAAGATATCTAGCATAGATTATGTCGAAACCACAACTCGCGTGAACGTTCCGTTCCCTTGCGATTGCATCGGCAGTGAATTTCTAGGTTACGTATTCAAGTACCCGATTCATGTAGGGGATAATTATGTGGAGGTTGCGAATCAGAGCTATTCAAATCTCACCACTGCTTCGTCGTTGCAGAGCTTGAATAGCTATCAGCTGAATAATTTTCCTAATTCTGGAACGCTAAATGTGACGGTGAACTGTTCGTGTGGGGATAGCCATGTTTCGAAAATTTATGGGTTGTTCATCACTTACCCGCTTAGAGCTGGGGATTCTTTGGATTCAATTGCTAACCAGACGAATCTTGATCGATCGTTGTGCAGAGGTATAATCCTGGTGTTGATTTTAGCAAAGGGAGTGGTGTGGTTTATATCCCAGGGAAAGGTACACTAATTTATTTGATGTCGCGTAATCTAGTTTGATTGTTAAGTCACATAACAATAATTTAATTCGAACTTATGATTGAATCCGTTCTTAATTTTAGAGCTCAACTACTTTTTTGTATAATAATAAATGACAGTCAAACACTTATTGGATAGTATAATAAATTCCTTTTCATGTTTGGGTCCTCTTTTTTGACTTAAGTAAAAATTGCTTTATATTCTTATCGAAGTGTATTTAGTTCTGGTAAGTTGACTTCGAAGATTGCGTTTTTGCTGGTAAAACAGAGCTACTGTATTTTCTTACTGGAGCATGGTCTACGATCCAATCCTTGAACGAAGTTAACTCTACTTTTTGTCATTAGTGATTGTGATTTCACAGTCAACTAATGTGAATCATGTAACAAAGATGATAAAAATTCATTAATGATTTTTGATAATTTATCGTCTAAAAATGCTCCCAAGGAAAGAAAAGCATTGGGGTTTATGGTTAACTAACAAATATATGGTTTTATTTTTTTGTTTTTTGCTTTTTCAAGTTGTTTCTGAGAGGGATATTATAAATATTTCTGCATTTTCCTCGCATTTTTTCTTTTCATTTTTCAGGCAAAAATGGTGCCTATGTGACCTTGCCCACTAGATAATTGCCCTTCTTTCTTGTGTACATGAAGCTGCATAGGTTTTTTCTTTCCTCTTGTAAGATTTTTGAATAAATTACTGGAAGTTCCTAACTATTTTCAAAATCTACTCGTGCTTCACTTAAAAAACGAGTTGCACTGCATTTCTATACAATTTTTTCCCCCAAAATACCTCTCATTAACCTAAATGCATTTTTTGTGTTAAAAAAATAGAGAAAACAAAGTCTTTTCTCTCTCTTTTTTTTTATTTGTGCCTATTTGGATAAAACCCATATTTGTAAGATTTAGTTAATGGAGGGTATTTTTAGTTAAAAATAAAATTGAAATTGGAGTAAAATTTATATTTGGAAATGTTTCTGTGTAATTTTAGTATAATTCAGGGGAAAGTTCTCGTTATTCTCTGTTTTTTTTTTCCCAGTCCAAAAGGTTTGTCTCTTTCTCCTCAAAGAGTTGCTCATTTGGTGCACAGCTTGGTAAGAATACGTAGAAATCGGAAGGTCAATGCAACTTTGAACTTATAGAGTGTTTCTTTCTAAATAAGCAGGTCTAAAAGGTATGGCTATTGCTGGAGTGTCTGCTGCTGGGGCCATAGTTGGGGTTCTGTTGTTAACAGTTTGTCCTTATCTTGTGTATTACCGAAAGAAGGAGCAAGAGGAAAATTGCTTTCAGAAGTAGCAGTATACTCTGCTCAATCTGGGAATGGTACAAAGATATCTATGTCTCCTCCTTTTTCCTTTACATTGTATCTCCTGTCAAAATATGGGAAAAACTAAAATGTAACAACTTCCAAGGGTTAAACGGCTTAATAACTCTCATGTGACTCTTTAACATTAAGGCAAAACTGAAACAACCTTGTGACATGCTCAATTAGTTCATATTGCTTATACAAAATGGCTTCCAATTGGCCGAAAGATTATTGATTGATGGAGGACACTAGTTGGCAATCCATTCAATCAGCTTAAGTTCATGCTCTTGCTGCTGTAAAAGCCAGTGAATGGTGCACAAGATCAAATTCATGCAAAGTTGAAAATTTTGTCATAAGTTGGACAGGTTTCCAAAACCTTTTGTCAATACTTGGAGCAGAAGTGAACGATGGAAGACTGAATCATTACCCTAAATATTTCTGAGTTTTGATAGTTTCTAGGTGGATACAGATCGTTCCAAAAGATCCGATAGCTGTGTCACTATCTGGAATTTCTCAATCCATCATTATATTTGTTTGAAATAGAATAGTTTATTTCACTCACCTTATTTTCTGTCAACATAGTTCACTGAAACAAACGTTTGAAATGAATAAAAAATGACAATGTAATTGATTCTTTCATGTAGTGATTCTGAGTATAAAATTTCAGATTCCAATGGTTCTTCGGCTGCTGTTGATACTAGCATCAAAGGCATTACTGTTGACAAATCAGTGGAGTTCTCATATGAAGAACTAGCTGAGTAGGTAAAATAAAATTGGGCGAGGTGGTTTTGGGACTGTCTACTATGTGGAGCTGAGAGGCGAGGCATGTAATTTTCATATACTATTAAATTTGATTTAATTATGTGCATTTAAAAGAAAAGTTATGTTTCGTTAATATTCATAGGGGGACATTATCAATGATGCATATAAATTTTTTTTTTTTTGGCTGAATCTCTCTTTTTACTTAGAGTATTGCAAAATATTTAAATAAGACAGTTACAGTCTTGCTCTGTTCATGATTTATAGCTGGATTTGAAATGCATCTATTGGATATTGGAAAAGCCTAGAACGTCAGTAACGTATAATTCATCAATGAAATGTCGAATTTAGAATGGATGTGTCAAGGGTATTGGTATTTAAAATGAGGCTTTTCTTTGAATACGCATACTAGAGAAGATAGGTAAATTATGAGACTTGTGTTCACCAGATTGTCCTTGCGTCAAATGTAATTTCTTTGTCATGGGATGGAAAAGACTAGTAATACTAAAAGGGACTAGAGAGAGAGAGTCACTTTCAAAGTGTTAGTTCAAAGAGCTAAACTCTAAACTCTGACAGAATAGATACATGAAGATTTAAGAATACTCAGATCTAATCCGTTACCTATCACCTCATGCAGTATTACAATTTACATACAATATTATATCATAACACACTAAGGATGTCATTGAATTTGTTTGTTCATCTTTGTGGCCATTTTATTTTTCTTATTATCTGATTAAATAAACTTTTTTCTTAAAAGGATTTTCATTTGCAGAAAGCTGCAATAAAAAAGATGGAGTCACAAAAATCAAGGGAGTTTCTTGCTGAATTGAAAGTGTTTACGCGTGTTTATCATCTAAACTTGGTATGATAACTTTTGAACAAAATCATATGGTAGGGCTAGTTTCTTGATTCTATAAGTAAATATTTTGTTTCTTTTAAAGCTAAATTATGTATGATTTGTTTTTTTTTTTTCTGACTTCCGTTGAATGATACGGGCAGATGGTGATTTTTCTAAGTGAAGGGATTCAACATTAGTCTAAGCATTGGCATGAAGATATCAATTTCATTATTTTGAACTTAGAGTAGTGAAGTATATGTCACGATAGAATTGGAAGGTTATACCATTTGGGAATTAGTCATGATTTTTTTTCCCACAATAAGATGAATGATATAATTCCCATGTTCGTTAGTTTCATTTTATAGCATCGTAGCATCAAATTCTATTCTCCAAGGTTCAGCGATTTCCCCCTCCTTGTAGGTGCACTTGATTGGATATTGTGTTAAGAAGGATTCTCTTTTCCTTGTATATGAATATATTGACAAAGGAAACTTAAGCCAACACCTGCGAGATTCAGGTAAGACAAGCATTCCACCAACGTCTACTTCTGTGATGGTACACGCATTTTTCTGTGCATTGCATAAGCACAAAGTCCAAGAAATGAGTCATATTTTCTATGGCTATTCAATAGTATGGCTTGCAATAGCTTTTCTATTTTATATTGATGATCAAGTCATTTTCTGATAGGGAGAGAACCCTTGTCATGGTCCATTCAGGTGCAAATTGCTCTGGATTCAGCTAGAGGTCTTGAATATATTCACGAGCATACTGTGCCTGTATATATTCATCGTGACATAAAGTCAGCTAATGTATTGATAGATCGAAACTTCCATGCCAAGGTTGAATTTTCATTCAAAATCCTTAGAGCCTGTGCCTATTTTTCTTTTTGGGATGAATTGTAATTCCTTAAATATCCATCTTTGCAGGTTGCAGATTTTGGGTTGACCAAGCTCACTGAAGTGGGAAGTTCAGCACATCCCATTGATAATCTTGCAGGCACATCTGGTTATATGGCACCTGAGTACGTCAACTTCTACTTTTCTGTTTTGGCAGTAGCTAACTTAATGAGATGGTAAATATTTTAATTACTTTACATAGGTGGATAACTAAGATAGGTTGGTATCATAGTGGCACTAAAGGTTGTTCAACATTCTTGAAGTACTGGGTTCGAATCCTTTCTGTGCCATACTTTGGGTCCAAAAGATCAACTAATTGACATTTTGTCTTAAAAATTATTTCTAAACGATGAGTTATAATTATTTATATGGGAATTTTGAGACCCAAATTATTGGGAATGATATGATCTGTAGCTAATATTCTCATACTTGCAACTTTTCACCAATTTTTTTTTTTTGGAACCTATTGTTTCCAAACTTATCTTTCTAGACTAGGCGTCATTCTTCCTTTGAATAACTCGATTGGATATGAATATCAAGAAAGTTTGTGTTTATGTGAAACTCTTGCTTTCCTTGAAATGGTTTTTAGGGAAATCTTTTTTGATTAATGGAGGAACTTTCTTAGTATAAGGAAAAATGAGTTCATTTTTCCCCTTTTCTGACCGCAAAAACTTGAGTTCACTTTTGTGTGCTTAGGTTTGATTACTTTTCTCCCTTCTGCAGATATGCATATGGTAGTTTTTCACCAAAAATTGACGTCTTTACTTTCGGAGTTGTCCTCTATGAACTTATATCTGCTAAAGAAGCACTGCTTAGGGCTGGTGAATCTGGTTCTGATAAAAAAGGCCTTGTCTCTTTGGTGATTCTTGACTTCCTCATTAAAAATGTTTTATTTACTATTTTATTAAAATACAAATCAAGTGAATTTACTAGAATTTTTAAGGGTTTATATTTGCCTTGGTTGGTACAGTTTGAAGAAGCTCTTGAGAAGCCTAATCCATAGGAACATCTTCAAAAGTTTTTTGATCCTAGGCTCGGTGATCAATACACAATCGATTCAGTTTACAAGGTGAGCAAATAAATTGAACTGTTTAAACTTTTGAGTTTGAAAAATTCCTGTGTGTTCGCTGTCAAGTTCTTGGCTATAAAGCTATCTCTACCAACACTTAGAAACAGGAACTTGATAGCAACTATATAAAGAACTCAGAAACCAAGATAACTGTGTCAATGAAAAGAAAATACAGTACGGTTTATGAGTTGTTAATTTAATTAAGTACAGTTTGAGTTATTGATTTAATTAAGTCGTAAAGATATCATTCATGTATTTTGATCCAACAGTGGCGGAACTCTTCAATGATCAGCTGGGGCCAAGGCCCCAGCTGGCCTTCTAAAATCTTTTAAAATTTGTTAAAATATATGTATATATTATATGATATTTTATTTTGGCCAATAATTTGGCCCCAGCTAATTTCTTATCAAGGCCCCAGCCAATGGCGGAGTCATGTTATGGCCAGCTGGGGCCTTGACCCTAGCTGACCTTCTCTTATCTCATGTATTTATATGTATGTGTTATATAATATTTTATTTTGACCAATAATTTGGCTCCAACTAATCTGTTATCTTTTCTATAATTATACTCTCTTTTTTATTAGGATAATGTTAGTTTATTACTCATTGGGTTGTGAGAGGAAAGTAAAATTCTTGTTTGAGATACCTTCTGAAAATGTTAGTATCATCTTATATCTGGCACTGTTCATCTTCATTTTAAGGACTAAAGAGGTACTTAAAATCACTTCTTTTCACCTAACTTCTTTTATGAAAGTTATTCTATGTATTTTTCTCTTTCTAGTGAGGGTAATATTGTGCTGATTAGTGAAAATTTCGGGGTTATGATTTTGGGAGAGTCTTGAGTTTTGACAATAGATGACTATATATATGTAGAGGAGGATTAATAGCTAATTTTAATCAGTTTAGATTTATTATTTGATTGTCTTATGATTTTATAATGAATTTTTCTTTAAGAAATAGATTATTATAGGTTATTTGCTTAGCTGAAATTGAATCAGATTTGTATGTTTTTTTATATTTTTTGGGGTTCATATTGTATTTCTTTTATTTTCTCCAATTATTTTGTTTTAAGATAGGTGAAATACGCATTTAAGTGTTAGTTTTTTGGATTGAGTAGTACTATAATAATTAATGTTTAGTGACAGAAGATACTAATTAACACTTACAACAATATATATTATGGGTCACTAAATTTGTTGTAGGTTGAAAAAGATGAGTAAGGATAAACAGAAAAGCATAGATGTGTGTTCTTTAAGAAGAAAATAACTTTAGAAAGTGATACTTCTAAAAAAATAATTTTTGAAAGTGATGTACCTTATAATGAGTCTCAATTTTTGTTTACTATGTTATAAGATTAGGGTGCTGAGTGTAACTGGAAAATGACATTAAGGGGTGCTAGATGCATAAGAAAAATAACATTAGGGTGATGGATGTACTATAAATTAGTGTGTTGATTTTTCTAAAATACATATTTTAATCATTTGCATAAAGAAGTACCCTCTTAATAACAAAAAAATCTGGTAAAAAGGGCTGTTCATTCGTAGGTTAGGGCTTAAATGGGCTCGTATATGCACGGGTAAATAAAATAGTGATTTTTTGAGGCCTGACCCTTTAACATAAGAGCTAGGGTCAGCCTGCAAGGCTGAAAGCTCTTTTAACAATCGTTTATTATTTTCTTTAAAGAAATAAAATATAACAATGAAAATTTTAATTTAATATATAAATGTTGTCAAAATTAAGGTGTAAACTAACCGTACGTATAATGCAACTAAAAAAAATAACTAGTATAATCAAAGGTAAACTATTATTAATGTATCCCAATTACAAATAATTAATGAGAAGACTAAACCAAATAAAATAAAAAAACATTTCTTATAAATATGTAAGTAGTTAACAAAATAAACAATATAAGATATAAACAAAACAATCATTAGAAAATAAATAATAAATAAAAAAATTTAGTAAGAAATTTTATGAAATAAGAAATATCTTTTATATATTTTTAATTTTTAGGAATCTTATTACAAGAAGTTCTTATAAAATTTAATTTTTAAAAAGATAATAATGACTAAATATTTGCAATATCATTGACAAAGCATAAAAAATAAATAAGATTAGTATCATATAAATAATTTTTAAAAATAACAGAAGGGCCTAAACAGGTAGACCCTCTTAGGCCTGTTTTTATTTTTGAGGTGAAAATCTTAAATCCGGCCTTGAAAACTTAGGGTCTTAATAGGCTCGACTCATTTTCCCGACTCTAAAATAAACTCTTTAATATGATTAATCAATAGGGGGGCTGTCCTATCCTATTTATAACATTATTATCTACAAGTTTCTTGTAATTCTATTCTTTTTTCAAGAACATGTGGAATTGCCAGCGCCTTAGTAACGCAGTGGCATGGGAGTTAGTCTCCCTTCCCCTTGTTCAGGGTTCGGACCCCCCCCCACTTGGCTGTATAAAAAAAAAAAAAAGAACATGTGGAATTGTGGTAATTTAGCCATCAAAGTCTTAACCAAGAATCTAAAAATGAACTAGAAAATAGTTCTAGCATGTCTAAGCGAAGGTTCTCACCACTTGAACATGAATCAAAATTAAAGAACTCATCTTGACTGAGGATGGTGATAATAACGCTCAGAACTTTCCTAAGGGTTGACAAAGAGTTTAGTGGCATCACAAGTCAAACAACCAATGACTAATTAAATGTGTGTGACCGTATAATGTCTGCAATTATAGAGAATATAATTCTGCAGAATGACTTTATTCCTATGAAATTCTTAAAAACCTTTTTGTATAAAATGACCTAACTCCTCATATATATATATATATATATATATTTTTTTTAAAAAAAAAAAAAAAAAAAAACTCCATCAACTACTAGCAGTCATATATGTTCCACGCCAAACATGAGAACAATTGAAAAAGGATAACTTATAAATGAATGATTATTTCACTTTAAGAAATACTAACAACTTTGATTATATGAAATGACGACAAAATCTTTAGCATTGTCAACTATTATTTTAAAATTTTAAGTGTTAATTGTAATAACCCAGGAATTTAGCAATTCTAACAAAACTGATAATAAAGAAAAAAATAATTTAAAAAATGCAACAAAATGGAAGGGGAGTTTTTATTTTATTTTTTTATTTTTTTTTACATGAAAAGTATCAAACAGCCCAGGCTTTTTGACCAATCTAATTTTTTGAAAAAAAATATTTACCAAAATAAAGCAAATTCCAAACTATTTCCCAAAGTAATGCAGTTGGTGGGCCCGGATGGAAAGTGGCGTAGGAAAGGTCTGCGTACCAAATGGCGTGGGAAATCCCCACGCCATTTGGTTAGCAAATGGCGTGGGAAAATCCCACGCCATTTGGTAATCAAATGGCATGGGGCCCCCACGCTATTTGCTAACCAAATGGCGTGGGGATTTCCCACGCCATTTGGCTGAAATGGTATTTCAAAAAAAAAATTATAATAATAATAAATGATAAAAAATTGGAATAATTTAAAGCTCTACTCCATTTAATTTGAAGTCAAAAGAAAGAAAGCGGGGAGTTGAAATAACTCATTAAGAACGCATTTTAAAAATTACGCGGTACAATTTAGTTATAACAACGAGATCACAATACTGAGGGATCTATATATTTGTTATACATCAAATATTTGTATAACAACGATATTGATTTTGGGAGTTACGTATAAAAAAGATACGAATCCACAAATGCTAATTATATATATATATATATATGTGGGATCAATACTTGTTGTTATATATATATAATTAGCATTTGTGAGATCTGTATCTTTTTATACGAGACCCCAAAATCAATACTGTTGTTATACAAATATTTGGTGTATAACAAATATATAGATCCCCTGTATTGTAATCTGTTGTTATAACTAAATTGTACCGCGTAATTTTTTAAAAGGCGTTCTTAATGAGTTATTTCAACTCCGTGCTTTCTTTCTTTTGACTTCAAATTAAATGGAGTAAAGCTTTAAATTATTCCAATTTTTATCATTTATTATTATTATAATTTTTTATATATACCATTTCGGCCAAATGGCGTGAAATCCCCACGCCATTTAGTTAGCAAATGGCGTGGGGGCCCCACGCCATTTGGTTAGCAAATGGCGTGGGGATTTCCCACGCCATTTGGTACGCAGACCTTTTCTACGCCACTTTCCATCCGGACCCACCAACTGCATTACTTTGGTTGGAATTTGCTTTATTTTGGTAAATATTTTTTTTCAAAAAATTAGATTGGTCAAAAAGCCAACAGCCCATATGTTTACATGGCTCCAATTGCTTCATGTCAGCTTTAGGTCTTTTTTTTTTTTCCAAAGTGAAAAAAAAAAAACACAAAAACACCTAAGATATCTACATCATTCCCTATCTCTTAATTTCACGTTGGTGATTGAGGAAAGGGATAGGAAAATTCTAGCGACTTCTCTGGAGATTCGATTTCTTCTCAAGCTTAGCACCATTGTCCTCTCTTTGCCGATCGTGGGTGTGAGCGCACATGAGCGAACTTTCCTTCGTTGCATGCTTCTTGCTTCCTACCATTCCCGTCCTTCCAAGCTTCTTCTTTCTCCTTACTTGACGTTGCTGCTGTTCTGTTTTTTTCCCTTCTCGTTGCTGGTACATGTGCAAGTTATTCTTCTCCTTTCCCTGACTGCTGCATCTAAGGGTGTGCAGAGATTCAAACCGGTTCTTCAGTGCTAAGATGTATGTATCTATGCTCGAATCCCTTTTCTTCTTTCTCTGTTATGTGATTTGCTGTTGTGTATGTATTTTTCCCTCTGTTCTTGTTTTCTATCTGGTTCATATGTGTGTTTAGGACCCCAGTCCTACTTCTTTTTTTACAGTGGTTTATGGAGAAAAGAATTGAAATTCGTTTGTTTCTCTATTGTGGCTGGAAAAGTATAATTTGTGGGTAATATTGAATTGGAGTATTGTTTTAGGAGTTAATTTTGAATGACCATAGGGTGTTTATGAAACCTTGTAAAACTATTTGGATGTGTGGTTGATAATTGATGAGTTACGGTGTTGTCTTATGTGTTAAATTTGAGGTGCACATAAAGTATTCGATAAAATGCATAAAAAAATTAATTAAAGAAAACAATATGGTGGAAACATGCAAGAGATTTGGGACTGAAGTATAATGCAACTGTTTGAGTGTTGATGAGTTTTTTAAAAAAAAAACAAGGAATGAGAAATTTTTCTTTTATGCTTTAGTGGGTCATTGTTGAACTTGCTATACGTTATGATGATATATTAGACTATTCAACTCGAACAGAATCGGGTAAGGTTTAGTTTGAGATTAACCTTTGGAACTTTCGATTTTGCTTGGGTTAGATGGAAGGAGGTGAAATTGATCAATTACAATTCATATGATGCAATAGATCTAAGGTATAAACTTTGGAGACATATTGTAGGATTGATTTCAACCTTTTTATTGTGCCCCATAATTTCCCTTAAATTATGCAATATGATTGTTATCAGTTTAGGCTGAAAATCCATTACAACTTGGAGGCAGATTGTGAATATGTGTATTTCCTTAATTTGTAATTCCTTGTATATGGATAATTCAATGTTTAGGTGCTTTTGTTGTAATTCCTTGTATATGGATAATTCAAATCAGAGGTCATGTCCACTGCTTCTCAAGGTCGATTTTGTTTTGGTGTAGCAATAACAGGGAAAAAAAACAGCTTTAAGACATTGTTTTCAGCCACTATGCCTTTGGTTTTTTTGGGTGTTTAGTTTAGAGCCACTGTTCCTTTGGTATTTTTGGGTGTTTAGGTTAGAGCCAATGTTCCTTTGGTTTTTTGGGTGTTTAGGTTAGAGCCACTGTTCCTTTGGTATTTTTGGGTGTTTAGTTTAGAGCCACTGTTCCATTCTCGAATCATTTTTTTTTTTTGTGAAAAGAAGGCAAGCCGAAGCTTGAGGAAAGAGGAGGGGATTAGACCATTAAGATCTAGCCCCAAGTACAACAAAATAGAAAAGGACTAGTGATGGCAGACTAATTGGTCTTTAAGGACCATATCAAGACAACCTATAGGAACTGTTGAGACTAACACTTCATCCGCATCATCGGGAGTATCGTGACCTTGCTTGGCCATGTAATCAGCACATAGGATATTATTTCTCGGGGTATAATGGAGCTCGACATTCCAATCTCTGAAGAGAAGATCTCTAGTCTCAGCAATAATGTCTCTCAGAGGATGCTCGGCGCAACAATCTCTCATAAGGATGTTGATAGCGTCGAGAGAGTCAGAGTATAAGAATATTCTTTGAAAGCCCATCTGATGACTCACTTTAAGCCCGGTCATGATAGCATATATCTCAGCTTCAAGAATGCACCGCAATCCAAGGAACTTATGAAATCCCATCAGCCAGTGACCTTGGGATGTCCTTATCACACCGCCACAAGCTGCCTGGTGTTGATGACGCACCGAGCCGTCCACATCAACTCGAACCACATCAGCAGGGGGCGGGGTCCAAGCCTTTTCCACAGACCTGCCAAGCTGGAAAATTTGGTGGGTTAGAGTATGATTAACAGAACTTTCCATGAGAAGATAATTACATAAATGGAGCATCTCCCTGGTATCTGTGGCTTTGCCTTGAAACAGGTATTTGCATCTGGTAATCCAAAGGATCCAACACCCCAAACTAAAGACCCTTGGCCAAGAGAAGTTTTGAAATTTCCCTTTCCCAGGGTAGTGATTAGTGTTCCAGTTGAGCCAAGCCTGCATATTTCCTGCAAAAAACTGAGTGAAATGGTTAGGCATTAAAATTTGCTTCCACATATTTTTAGCTCTCTCACAGTCTCTGATTATATGTATCACACTTTCCTCTCTATTGCATTGGTAAGGACAGAGGTTTGCATTTGTGAGACCTCTTCTGGCTCTAAGAGAGTTAGTGGCTAATCTCTCATGTCCGACCTGCCACATAAAAAATTTCACTTTCTCCGGAAGTTGCCATTTCCACATAAGGGCCCAAAAGCTGTTACTACTGACACCTCCATGATCCGAAAGATAGCGATAAGCAGATTTGACAGAGAAACAACCATCTTTCGCCGCCCTCCAAGTAAAACAGTCCGGGGAACTATTAGAAGGAGGGTGCATCTTAGAGATGATATTAATGATTGCATGAGGCAAAATACCTTGCCATCTACTAGTGTCCCATCTACCATTTATTAACATATGATCTCGAACCGCGTCATTATCATTAACTAAAGATGGATCAGGAATATAAGATAAAAGCGGGCGATCTAAAGGAAGCCAAAGATCTTGCCAGAACTTGGTATCAACCCCATTGTTAACTTTTTTCCCAATACCAGCGGAGAAAATGTCCCAAACTCCCACAATCGCTTTCCAGGCAGAGGAAGAGTTCCTTTTCCTAGAGATGTGAGGCATAGGAGAGTCTCCACAATTATATTTAGATCTGAGACATTGGACCCATAAAGCTTGTCTATTAGTCAAGATGCCCCAACAAAGTTTCATAATAAAGGCTCTGTTCTGACGACGGAGGTTTCTGAGTCCAAGGCCTCCCTGCTTCTTAGCTTGCGTAACTTTGTCCCAAGCTATAAGGTGAAGTTTTTTCACATCCTCATTTTGGGACCAAAGAAATTTCCGCGAGATTTTATCCAGCTCATTGATAGTGCAAATAGGAAGGAGAGCCGACTGCATACAATAACTGGGAAGGGAGGATAACACAGATTTAATTAGAACCGATCGACCCGCCATTGTCAGAAACTTGCTTTTCCACGTGGATAGTTTTTTCCTAGCTTTCTGCACAATGGGGTTGTAGGTAGATTTCGTAACTCTGCTATGGATAATTGGGACTCCCAAATACTTCCCGAGATCCGATGTTAGTCCAATCCCAAGCAACTGACTTAATTCAAGAGCTCTATTGAAGTTAACATTTCTAGAGCAAAACATTCGGGATTTGGCAAGATTAATTCTGTGACCCGAAACTTCGCAGAAACCCTGTAACACTTTACGAACCTCACTCATTTGACTAGAAGAGGCTTCAGTAAAGAGAATAAGATCGTCAGCAAAGAAAAGGTGAGAAATTTGAGGACCTCCTCTTTTAAAAATGAACGGTTTCCAGCGACGGCTACCACATTCAGCTTTAATAAGATGGCTTAGACGCTCCATACAAAGGATAAAGATGTAGGGGCTCAAGGGATCACCTTGCCTAACACCTCTAGAAGGGGAAAAGCTCTGGCTTTCATCTCCATTCCAAAGAATAGACATAGATGTAGTGGAGATACAAGCCATAATAAGCTCAATAAGACTATTTCCCAACTTCAGATGCATAAGAGTATTTCTAATGAATCCCCAATCAAGTCTATCAAACGCTTTCTCCATGTCAATCTTGATTGCAACAAATCCTTTTTTCCTACCCTTCATCCTCATAGAGTGGACGATTTCCTGGCCAATAAGAATATTATCACAACTGGATCTGTTAGCAATGAAGCTGCACTGCTCGGGGCCAATGAGATGGGCCATAACATTTCTGAACCTATTCGCCAATATCTTGGTGATGATTTTGAAGCTAACATTACATAAGGATATTGGGCGAAAATCTTTTAAAGTAGAAGGGTTATCCACCTTAGGAATGAGGACAACTTTTGATTTGTTAATACGTGTCATATTGGCAGGTTGCCTGAAACATTCCTCAATAAAAGTGCATATTTTATCACCTACAACATCCCATTGAGTCTGAAAAAAGTGAGGTTGAAGACCATCTGGGCCGGGAGCCTTAAAAGCACCCATAGCAAAAGTAGCATTTTTTATCTCTATCCTAGTAACCGTTCTGGACAACATACAAAGCTGATGGGCATCCATATCAGGGAAATTAGAGCACCACCCATCCGGGTCCTTAACAGAAATATCCCGAGTGTAAAGATTAAGAAAAAATTCATGAGCCATTGATTTCATAGTATTGTGGTCATCAATCCACTCTCCCGCTTCATTTTGAATTGCTCCAATCCTCTGCTTCTTCCGCTTAATTATTGTGGAGGCGTGGAAGAATCTTGTATTTCTGTCCCCTTCCTGAAGCCACCTGCTTCTGGACTTCTGGAACCAGTAAATTTCTTCTTGGGAAGCCACTTTATGGTACTCCTCCCATAACTTCTTCTCTAGCTTAAAAAGACCAGATTTCAAGTTCATCCTTCTGCTCCTATCAATTCCCTCTAGGCGACGAATAAGATCTTTTTTCTTTTTAGCGAAGTTACCCACCCGGTTGTCATTCCAGATCTGAGCAGAGTTCTGAAAATTCTGAAGACCTTGAAACCAGTCTCCCTCACTCCAGGCTTCCTTGATAATGTCCTTAAAATCATTTTCGAGGGACCAAGCAAGTTGATAAGAAAAGCATTTCTGAAAGCCATGCCTATGAGGGGAGGGATTAGAATTTACCATCACAATCCTATGGTCAGACTTGAATTTAAGCTCATGACGGACAATGAAGTTGGGAAAACAGTGAAGCCAGTTAAGATTGGTAAAAACCCAGTCAAGACGCTCTTTCAACCCATGTCTTTCCCAAGTATAATTTTCTCCCTGAAACCTAGCTTCAATCAAACCGGTGTCATCAATACATTCTCTAAAATATCGCATTGAGGTCCAAGAGGGGTCGGCACCTCCAAGCTTGTCATTAGGAGATAGGTAGGCGTTGAAGTCACCCAAGACTAACCAAGGAGAACTAGAATGATCAGCAAGCAGGCGGAGAGAGTTCCACAAACTCACTCTGCTAGTGGGGTTAGTCTCACCATAAACCACAGTCACAAGACTTACCATGTTACTACCATGCTCTTTGATTTGACAGTGAAGCAATTGAGTGTTAGAGGTAATATAAGTAATTTCAAAGGCATCATTGTTCCACAAGAGCCAGATACCACCAGCAAACCCATTAGATTCAACCCGGATCCAATGACTAAACCCAAGTTTGCGACAACAATTATTAGCTCTATCACCACTAATACGAGGCTCCAAAAGACATAAAATATTAATGCAGTATTTACTGACAATATTCTTGACAATTAAAGGGAAGGTCCGGCTACCGGCTCCCCTACAATTCCAAGAGGCTATAATCATTAAAATTAATAATTTAAATGCAAAAAGGATAAGAAAACTTACCTGGGGCGTTCGACCTCACCTTCATGGCGATGCACCTCTTGCATTTCAGCCACAACAAACTCATTAGCTTTCATGAATTCTGGTGCAACATCTTCATTGGGGTCCCACTGATCAGGAGGCTGCTCCATGATAGGGTCAAGAGGCTGCTCCATGGTACAATTTAGCTCTGCATGATTCTCATTCAGAATTTTATTCCCCTCTTGGCCCACGCTGATTGAATTGCCTTGGACAACATTATGCACACGGTGGCCTTTAGTTTTCTTCCCCATGGATCTTTTGGTTGCATTTTGAATACAGATGTTCTCAATGGGCTTCATTCCATCGTTGGCTTTATTCGGCCCACTAGTAGTAGCCATATCCTGGGCAATAACCTCCGGCTGCATAGCAATATCCTGGGCAATACAAATATTCTCAATGGGCTTCATTCCTTCGTTGGATTTATTCGGCCTACTAGTGATGGCCGTATCCTGGGCAATAACCTCCGGCTCCTTAGAATTTTTTTCATGTCCCAAAACATGGTCTTCTGTGTTGGGTGTGATCTTTAAATCACCATTAGAATTCAACAGCCCATTTGAGGAGGAGTCAGAGATCAGAAGTTTCGGCCTGTACATCGACTTCACTCTAGGTAGGTTTTCATTTCTCTGACCAAGCTTGCTATCCGGTTCCTTCCTCTTTTCCTGCGCCATCCTTTTCCCTGAATCAAATCTGTCCTTTTTGATTTCATTCTGCCGAGAGGGGTTCTTCGCCAGGTCAGCAACGTCCTGATTTCCAGCTTCCTTAGCAGCGTAGATCACCATAGCGTCTTTGGGTGTCGGCTGTTCATCATCTCCAAGGCCTTCAATCACCGAAAATCGCGATCCCTGACCAAAGACAGAGGCTTTCATCATCCTAATTCCAGAACCCGAGGCTTGGTGGTGAGCTTCTCTGAATTCCGACCGTTGGACTGGTCTTGCTCGGTTTACCCTGCGATTCACAAGCATCCAAGGTCCGAAGGTATCATCTGAGTTCGTTGCCGGAGTAATAACCGGCGATCGTTGGGGCTGCTGCTGCGGAGAC
Organism: Acacia pycnantha; assembly: GCA_025563575.1. Taxonomy (NCBI): domain Eukaryota; kingdom Viridiplantae; phylum Streptophyta; class Magnoliopsida; order Fabales; family Fabaceae; genus Acacia; species Acacia pycnantha. The sequence goes on along the minus strand of JAMWYP010000098.1, from coordinate 3,840,883 downwards.
TGGTGCGACGAGCTTACTCCTTCACGGGGGTTCTGATCAGCACACTTGTATGGACAATAGTCTCGTCTATGCCCAAACCTCCCACAAGTAAAACAGATCAAAGAAAGCCCCTCATACTCTACATTAAAAATTGAACCTGCTGTGATCACTTTTGGTATGAGTTTCTTTTGGAGATCCAGTTCTACACAAATTCTCACATATTTCCCTCTTTGAATTTTTGGATTTTCAGCTTGGAAGTCATGAAGGGTATTCATGTCCACTTTTAAGGTGCGTCCGATCCTATCCCCCAGACGAGAGATGCAATGCTTATTGTAGCAGTGCATTGGAACATCAGGGATACGAACCCAAGTCGCGACTCTGCCTAGAGGATTCTGGTAAGGATTGAAGTATGGTGACCATCTTTGGATTAGCACACAGTGTTGCTTAATCACCCAGGGTCCCTCATATAACACTTTCCTGTAATGTGCCCTCCATAATTCCTTATCTTGAAATCTGACAACAAAATAATTATTAGGAATATCAATGAGCTCAAAACTTGAGAAGCCCCAGAGGTTTATTAGAAGATCTTTGAGAACATAGAGGTTAAATCTCTTGCCAAGCACAGTGAGTATTAAAGCATAGTTCCACGGTTCGCACCACTCGTTGTACTCTTCTTCTGAACATGGCGCGACTGGATATAATTCCATCAGTTTTTTCATTTCTTCAGATTCTTGGGGAATTTTCCATCGAATTTCCTTGTCATCTGCAAAAAGATCATCTTCCTCCATGATGTAGTTGCTGTGAGCTATTCCATTGAATCCCAAAAGTGAAGCACGGTAAGAGGAAAATTTTTTGTTGCTTTCTTTGTTAGTGCCTTCAGCTTCCTGACCATCATCAGGGCTCATGTTTTGCTCTTTATCAGGCTGTTCTACTTCTTTGTCTGGCATAAAATCGTCCATGATAGCCTGGGGAGTTTCTTCCAATTTCTTCTTCTTTTTCCGGTCTTCTTGCCCTTCAGCAGGAGGCCGGTCAGGCGGTAGTTTACGTTGGCCGGAGTCAGGTAGAGGGAGCGCTGTGGTTGAGTCCAGAGAATTCGCCATCGGGGATGTCTTTTTAGCTGTGAGATTCGTCAGTATTCTCGAATCATTTAATTCCACCACATCTACACTAGTCGTACAGGTCCAACAGAGTATCTTATGATGTAGTTTACATTAAAATCTAATATGTTGCATTATCTCTAAATGCTGACACATTGCATCGACTCTTAATGTTGATACATTGCATTTACACTGCTTATATACTTGCTGTTGCCATAACAAAATGATGTCATACATTTTCTAAAAGAGAGTGATGATTGAATGACTAAATTGATCGAATTTGAATTGTCATTGCAGGTGTTGTTTGCCAAATCCTTCATGCTGATTAAACATTGTTGATTCACCTACTAGGAACTGATGGGACATTGATGAAGTTGTTATAGAAGGTCACCTAAGAAGAAGGAAGAAGCAAGAGCAATGTAGATATTAGTATATGGTCATAAAAGGTTGTAATACAATAGATTTGATATAGTACAGAGTGTATTAGCAAATGACATTTGTATTTGGTATCTTGATGTAGTATACACATTAATTTAAATAAAAGTTACATTTTCCCCTTAATTTGCGCACATTGGTGTTGGACAATTTAAGGGAGCCTATAAATCACAAATATAAAAGTAAGCATATTATTAACATGAAAAAGCATTAACATACATATTAACAGAACAAATCACAGTGTCAAATTAATCTCATCAGCCTGTGAATTACTTATTTTTCTTTGAGACCTTATCATATGCACTGTTTCTTGAAGATGTAATGGATGGTTATGTTTCTAAAATTAGTAATCTTGAATTTACATTCCACTAATTTAACTGTCATTCTAGCCTGACAATCATTCCTAGTCTTAGAACGATGGTTGGTGGTTGGGGTGCATATTTTATCTGGTCTTCTTTTACCCTCTTTTGAACATACATACCTATAGCTAATAATTATCTTCTTATCTTTCTTACTTTTTGTCAACTCATTTTTTCTGCCACTGAAGCCTATTTTACAAGCATATTCATTCCAAAATTTTCATGCCTCCTATAAATCATCAAATTCTTTTCCTAATCTAATTGAAACCTAAAAAGGTAAATTTATGCAGCATATAACAAAATGTCATTAGAAAATGAGAAATTACAAAATCTTTTGTTTTATTACTAGTCAAATGATAAATTAGAAAATAAAACGGGTCCTCGTTACATGCTTCTCTTTTATGGTCAAATAAAACATGCTGGTTCCCCCGCCCCCGTGCAAATGTGAATCGCATGGTTGAAGCATTAAATAACAATTAATTACAAATTCATATCAAACAGCAAATAGACAGAGCCTTTCAATATCCTTTTTATCAATGTCTTTCCCATCCTACTCCCTGAGCTTTCCGGAGGCTGCCCATTTCCTCCAGCCACCGTCTGCGTCCTTGTTTTTTCAGAAAAATGGTGGTTGCGGGAAGTTTCCCACCACTGTCAGTGATGATTTTCGTGAGCAAGAATCTGGTCTGGCTTTAAAGACGTGTCGCTTTATGGGCACTCGGACGGTATGAACGGCCAGGATTAAAGGATAGAGGAGAATATTGCTTTTACACAATCTGCTCCCCATTCAAAGCCACGTTCAAGACCGATGGGAATGAGTGAAGCTATAACTGTCATAACGGAATTTCTGTTGTCTGCATTAGAATCCATTCCCTATATTCAAAATCTTCAATACCCTTCCCGCTTTCCTTTCTCACCCTCCAGCAATGGCATCCACTACTGGTAGTAAAAGTCCCTCACGGCCAACGATTCCACCTCCACCTGCTCCGGTTCGTCCCAAGCGTAATCGCGTCGTGGATACATTACCAGATATTCCTCTCAAGCGGAGTCTAAAGGCCAAGGCAAGGCGCATCTCGGTCCAAGAATATCAACAACTCACACCAGATGAGATCAATGAGCTCCAATCGGCGGCCAAAAATCTTTTCCTTTCCGATGATTCATCCCATCACCTATCTCTCGTCGGCGACTTCGCTAACTCCTCTGTTCCTCGTGAATCACAAATTGAGTCCCTCTGGAATTTCTGTGCCCGTCGATTCCCAAATTCTTTCTCTCTCATGCTCGCTCACCTCCTCAACTCGCCTAATCTTCCCTCTGCTACAAGAACCCACATAGTTGATCTGCTCCACCTCACTCTAACACGGTTTCACGGCCAAAATGCGCCCAGATTTAATGAACGCGTTCTTGCTAGTCTCAAACCCCTGCTTTTTCACATTATCCAGAACCTTGATGAATCAATACCTGATTTGCGTAATTTGTCTCAAGTAGCCGCCAAAATCTTTGTATTCGAGAGATGGGAAGAACTTCTTGACTATGTTTTTGACGCCCTTCATATGGAATTCGAATGGAAGCAAGAAATGGCCCTCAGGGTGTTAGCGAGATTGCCTGAGACGAGACAAGAATGTTTGGGAGCTTACAAATTTTGGTGGCACAACTATAAGTCACTTGTACCGAGATTCTTGAAGCTATTTGATTCCGCCAATCTCAATATCCGGGCTCTCACATTTGATGCGTCTGTTAAATTGGTACGCTTGCTTCAACAGTGGAAGTTTGACGACGAATCTGAAAAACTATTACAAACAATGATTAGGTTCCTACGAGACTCTCACAGGGACGGCCAAACCCATATTTTGGAACAGAGAATGACGGACTTGGTGGAACTGGCTAAAGGCTGCATTGAACATTTATTGAAGATACTCGATGTTGTGCTCGGCTGCTTCTTCCAAATTGTAGAGACTGCAGATGACAACACTTTTATCACGTGTCAGGCGATTGAAATTATTAAGATGATCGATGATCGGGATTCTTGCAGTGTTTTGAAGTATGTTGAGGATCTTTCTAATGAGTCTAAACGCAGGATGTTGGAGAATTGCGTGCGCTTGCTATGTCGTATTGCAGATGTTCCAGCCTGCTATGATTTGGACGCGGAACATACGGGAATATCGGAGGATCACAAACTAGGAATGTTCTTACTCTTTCGGCTCGTCTTCCATTCACAACAAGACATGTTACTTCCCTTTGTAAGAGAGATGATGCCAAAGTATTTAAGTTCAGAAGATTGGCAGACACGTCGTGCCGGAGTTATTTCCTTTTCTACAATAGGAACTATCCATGTAACTTGATCTTTCCCCTGTTTTCGTTTTAACTTTAGTTCAAGAAATAGTAATATTTTGACTATTTCCATCTCTCTCTACGTGGCTGCCACAGGGAACGATCATGATTGAGCAAGCGGAGGGAGTGGTCGATATCTCACTTGCTGATCCCCACCGGCGCGTGCTTTGTGCTGCCATTGACTTAATTACTTGTTTGGTTAAGGACTTTGATGAAGACCAAGTCAAATATGTAACTAAGTTCGTCCCTAGACTGGTGACCATAATTAGGTCATCTTCGATATATCCAAGTATTCAGGTATGTATAAACCAAGTGCATTTTGCCACCTTGTCAACGCAAAGTCTTGCTTCAAATTTACTTGCGATTCATAAATACAAATATATGATGTGCAGTTGCGTGCTACTATGGCAGTTCATCTCTTGATTCCCAATTGCGCCGATGAAGAAGCAGTGAAGTCATTCTTGAAAGATCTGATGCCTGTATTGCTAGATCTTATTGAGGTATATATATATGACCCATTGTATATATAAAACGTGCATATATTTTTTTCTCTGGCACGCACGAATTCACAGTTTTACGTAAATAAATAAATTCTTCCTGCAGAAGGGAGAAAGGGAGTTTTTGAAAGAAGCTAAGAAAACTCTGAAATCACTGGCAGTATCATTTCCGGTATATCTTCTAATTAAATGCCTCAGTGAAATTGTCAAAACCATATATGATGGTAGATGTGGGTTTTATTTCTGTAGTAACACTTAAATAATGCGTATTGAATTTATTGGGTGCAGGTCATTTTTCGTGGCTACTTTCAGAAATCAGTTGATTCTCTAAAAGCCTTCACGTCTCAGTCGTTGCCTGAGGAGAAATTCATGGATGATTTAAGTTTTATTTTCATGGGGCCTCTAATACACGAGTATTTTTCTCTTTTATTAGAAGATATTCAACCAGAGGTAATTACTGATAATATATAACAGTAAAATATTCTAAACATTTTTGCCTTAATTACACATATCTCCTCCTTTTTTTTTAGAACATATACGCTTGAGTTCAAACCATTAACTCCATTAAATATATTCTAAAAAATTGTTTTTAATCACATTAAAATTTATATTGAAACATATATAATCCATTTACTAATTTATCCCTCATTTAAATGAAAATCAATATCGTCCTCGAGCTAAATAATTACATGTTTGAAAAATCATAGATTTCTTTGGTGAATCTATATGACACGGAAGTTTAATGATTTAATTTTCATTATGCTTATGCCATAAATAGTTTAACGATTCCTACTTTTTCTCACATGAATAGTTAGTTAAAACTTTGCAGGCATTGTCTCAATTGTGCAAGCTACCGCAGCAAGTGGCTGGCCAACTCCTTAGCAAGATCATGCCTGATTTGTTGCTGATTCTCGAAAATGCCGAACCCATCACCAAGTTTGGCTTCAAATCTTCCCTTCTGTTCTGGATTCGGATTTCCTCAGTATCCCTCCCCCCAGCATCTCTCAGTATCCGTGAATCCTTACCGTCCAAAAATTGATTCAACCGTCCATAAAGAAAGATATCAAATTTTCATAACCACCGCATGCGGTATTTTGAAAAAAATGAGGTGTCTCTCTCTGGATGGTTTGATCAATTTTTGGACGGTCAGGATGCACGGATACTGAGGGATACTGAGGGGGGAGCTTCTGAGCAAATATGAATCCCTTCTGTTCTACCTTGATTTTTTTATTTTTTATTTAAACAGCTTTAAGGTATTTGTAACAATATATCTATGTTTTGTAGGGAGTTTAAACCTGAAAAGGCGGTTTTGGCTTGTGATTTACTGACAAAGTTTGCTGATCACTTCCCAAAAAATTTTGAACCTTGGGCTTCCTCGGTAATCCGTGTCCTTTGTAACTTTGATTTTGGAGATATGCACACGTACACATTGAGAATTGCTATTTTTGAAACTGATTACGACTTGCAATGATTAGGTCCGTCCTCTTTTGACCTCCATGTTCGTCTGCACTCACCATGAAGCTAAAATAGCATCCGTTAGGGGTATTTATGATTCCGTTACAATAATACTCACTCTTTACTTAATCATATCATATATTATCTTTACTTAATCATATCATATATTATGTATTATTATATTATATATTAGTTTATTAATTAAACTAATTGGTTTAAAGGAAAAAAATTAAAATACTATAAAATAATTAAATTAGCTTCATTAGTCTCTCTAAAAAAATCAATTTTGTCTTATATTCAGGACACTATAAGACATATTTGCAAAGTTAATCTTGGTTCTAAATAAAAGATAAAGTTTTCATATTTGTCATCATTTTCCTAATTTACCTTTATTGATGCTTTCTCAACAATAATCAAAGAGGAGAGGGAATGAGGAATTGAGGAAGATGATCGACTAAGACATTTTAGAAAATACATATTATATTAACTCACTCGACTAATTTCCTTAATCTAATCAAATGAAGTAAATATATTTTATATTAAAGACAAGAGAAAATATTATTTAGAAAAATGTTGGGTTACATATTAATTTATAGATATAAGCTTCCCTTAATTTCTATTTCTAGCTCTTCCAAGCTTATTGCGCTCGTGCGGACACAGAGAAGAGGCTCGTAAATTTTTCATGCGCACTGCGGTACAAGATATGGTCAATGAATTACAAAAGGTATTTTTATTTGGTTGTGATTTCCTTTAATTTATAATTATTACATATATCATTCATTAGTCTCCGATTTCAACCCACACTGTTTAAGGTTCAACTACTGCAGGGAATTTTTCATAAATCGATTGGTATAGAAATGTTAAAAAGCCTCAATACATGCGTCCAGGTATGTGCAAACGTACATTATATTGAAATGTCACACACTGGGCTTACATTCTTTTATTACGAATATAACAAATGTGCTTGTGCAGATCTGTGGAACAAAAGTTTTTCATGCAGAACTAGTCAAACAGATTGTAGATCACATAAAACAAATACTCTTTCTGTCGTCAACATTTGCCAATATGAAAAAAAGAACGCAAGAAAAAGCATCGTCGTCGTTGTCTCGTCTTGTTGCAGAAACACATAAGCAGGAACTGGAGGAACTAGAGGAGCAAATAATTCAAGTCTCTGCTTAAAATCCCCTTTTTGTGTGTGTGTGGGCTTTTAATCTTTCCTTTTGTGCGTTGCTCAAGTCTGTGTTTTCGCTTTGAAGGCTGGAACCTGCTTAATGACAATGATAAATACATTGAAGATTGAATTCTTACCTCATGTTTTCTATCTTCTTCCAGCTATTGAAGCGCTCTGGGTTAGTCCCGCTCATGTTGCTATTCTTCTTTGTATTATCATATATATATAGGAGTATAATTTTTTTAATGAGGTTCTTTTTTTTTTTAATGCAACTTTCCTATATATGTTAATTATTTTCAACTTAAACATAAGAAGCATGCATGATTATGTCTTTATCATTTGATTCAACTCTTCCACAGGGTAGTCACTGCCCAGATAATGTGAAAGCAGTGGCAATCTCCATTTTGAATTTGCTTTTGAGTCACAACCCACAAACACGGGAAAGGTATACATACGGTTTACCTTGTAAAATATCTGAACTTTAATTATGAGCATTCACGACTCATTTCATCTTCGTTGTCATTCAACCAGGTATGGTGATACATATCCTATGATAGTCATGGACCTTTGTTACTCACAAAGCCCTCAGCTTCAACGGGTATTTAATTATTTCTGCAAAATGTGCCAGCTATATTATGAGCTTTAATTTACTATACATTTATGTTGGGGTAATGTAACTTGTATAGGAAGCTGCACGTGGGATTGGATTATGCGCCATAGACACAAAACTGATGCCCAACTTCGATGCCTCTGGTATAGGCTCCTTAATTACAGTAATATTCATAAGTTTTTGTTGAACAATAGAATGTATAAAATGTGAAAGTGGTGAATTTTGTGCAGGGTCTATGGACAGCCTAAATTTTGTAATAGATAGTGGAAGGCATTCACAAGAGAGGGTAATGACATATGATGTTGCTATTTTAGCTTTTGGGAATATTCTTAAGTACCGACGTCATACTATTCACAACCCTCAGGTAACATTTTTCTTATCTTGCTTTTTTTTTTTTTCTTTTCCCACTAGGCTTTTATTCCTATATTGTTATTATAACATGCTATCCTATAATCACTCATAACTAGATCCTTCCACTCCGGCTAAAATCTTTGCCCTTAAGGGATGACTTTAAAGAAGTCGAATATGGAAATGCACAACTCAATCTACCGTTAGAAAGGTTTTAATTCTCTAGCTCTGATCTCTTCCCGGCCCAGTTTTGATTTTGAAGCAAAGTTGAGTCAAGTTTAACAATAATATTGGAAAACTATATCATTTTCTGTTTTGTTTCAGGTATGATGGGGATGCTTTGGGGCATAACGACGATAATCTTAGTAAGGCTATTCAAATTAGTAAAAAGGTAAATGATGATCTTCAAGTTAGAGTGTGTTATCTTTTTTTTTTGTGCCTTTGATTTCCTTACATTTTGATATTTTTGTTCTTTACACAGATTTTATCCAAAAGAGACAATCTAGCAGCAAGCGCACCGATAGGCCTGATCAAGGGTTGGCTGAGCAAAATTGAGGCAAGGCCATAATTGTTTGTCTGAGAGCCCACCAAAACACTATTTTTCCGTTTTTTGAATCACAACTGTAAGACGGTCATTCACCTATAGCTCTCCAAAAAGGCACACAAATCTAGCTACGTTATAGTTGGTCAAAAATGCAAAAAGTACTGTTCATACTATGAGCAAGTTTAGCCGAAACACTATTTTTAAGCAAGGCAGTCTGAAGGCTAGTGTCAACGAGAAAAGAAGGAAAATTGTTTGATATTCTTTTCATCAATTATATGACTTTTTAAGTTGGGGTTTGAAAAACAGGTTCAACAATATAAGACAAAACTCCTCTTATAAAACCTATCTCATAGACTATAAATTGTAAATCACGTTGAAAAAGCATTTTCTACCATTAAGCCAAATGAAACTATGTCAGTGTATATTGTGGCCGTTTCTCCGCCAATTTTAGATATATTTTCAACTAAATTTTATTTGTTCGGGTTAACACTTAACTAGGTTCCAATAATTCTTCAGAAGCAATTTCCTTAGATTTTGGGATCTATTTGATTCTCCCAATTTCAATATCCAGGCTTTGACATTTGATGCCTCAGTTAAATTAAGGGAAAATCTACTTTAGGACCCAATTTAGGGAAAAAAATGTCAAAAAGGCAAAAGAAAAGGTCAAATGTCAAAAAAGGCCCCCTGACCTTTTGTAACATCCTAATTTTTTATTTTAGGATTTATGTATAATTATGGAATAAGTATATAGGATAATGTGTTTAAAATATATATATATATATATATGGATTAAAATAATTATGAGAATTAAACCATGTAAGTTGGCCAAATGATTAAAATTAATTATTTGGAAAATTAAGAATTATTTCCCTTGGAATATTTGGAAAATGAAATTATGGAAAATAATGATAAGAGATGAAATTTTGGAGCCCATCTAATCCAATAACTCATAAGCCCAATTCCTTATACCTTAATTCACTAATCATTTGGCCCAACACTCATGCTTCCCACGTGCAATTCTCATGCACAACACCTCAACCTATTATACAGTTGCTATCCCAGACAAAGTATATACTCCCAGACTTCATTATTTACTTCAGCCCACATTCCTAACAGAGCCATTCAACAACCCAAACCAATTCATTCAGCCCATGTATCACTCGGCCAGATCATATACGTAACTTGTACGGTGCCATTCCTCTGATTCATACCCTGCTGAAACACGGCATCACAGAGAGTGAGATAACGGCAGCGCCAATCACGGGATCTTACAATACCTCTCGAGCCCAGTACTGTGTAATACCCTTCGGTCCGTTCTTGTCCGTTCTCAGACTGGACCCTTAAGTTTATTTAAGGTGTTGCCTTGGCTCTCATTCACCTTACTCCAGCCAAGCCGAGAGCAAACTGCAAAGAGTGTGTGTGCGCGCGCTCTGTTTTAATCCCCAAAGAAAAAAAAAAAAAAAACGCTGAGAGTGAGTCCGAGAACGTAAGAGAGGAAGACAAGGAAGGAAAAGAAAGAGGCTCAACCTGTGATCATTCTCACCTATTCTTGCTCTGCTTTAGAGCAAGAAAACAGAGGTAAGCCATCGGGTCCAGTTTGTGTTGGCGTTTCGAGTTTTGTTTTTCCTTCACTGCCGACAGTTTATATATATATATAAACCAAACTTAAAACTTTGTTGTCAATACACGCTGGACTTTGGGAAACCATAGGAAGAACTTGTCTAACGAATATATAGAGGTATATGACGCTAACTTTGTTGAGACTTGAGAGTACATGTGCATTAATGCATAAGAAGACCTTGCTTTTTGATATACATCGCTGCTGCATAAGTAAGAAACAAAGAAAAGGAAAACAAGCTGTTATATCTGTGTATACATATACATGTCGATGCTTTTGGAAGGAGTGCTTGCTGTCAAGTTCTTTGTGTGTGTGGATCGTTGCCTTTGGGGATAGAATGAGAGAAGCTTACTGTGTGTGTGTGTATGATTTTGGGTATTAACTCTTTTAGTTGCTGTCATAAATAAGAGTATATAAAAGTCAAAAAGAAAGATCTTGCTTTTTGTATGTGTGTGTATAACCGTATGTGTTGTAAGTAGTTGCATATGCAAAGAGAAAAAGGAAACTGAATGCATAAATATATATAAGAGAATACTTTGCTGCACCAAGTAGAAAGAAAGAGAATGAGAATAATAAAGTAATATATATATCCAACGTGGTACAGGGAAGTAGAAGGAAAAGTAAAAGTGATTTTATATATATGTATATATATACCATGAAATCAAAGGAAATAGGGAGAGGGATTTTAAATACATGCATTTGATAAATGCAAGTAATGATGGGTCCTGCCTTTAGTGATATCAGAGCCAAAGCATGTTATTGTTGATGGCAACGTTGGGCTCTATGAGAATTAAAAGACAAAAGTGTGTAGCTATATATATATATTAGTATAGTTGTGAGATGTTAAGTTAATGGCTTATGGCCTTCTAATCAAGTAGGTGCTTCTTTTGATACCTATCTTTATATGGCTTTGATTTAATAAAGAATTGAAAAGGAAATAACTGATACATCATAATACTTGAAGTTTTATCACTGGTTGAATTATACACACACATATAGACGTTTTGAGAAAACCATGAGAAACATTATATAATACATTAAAGCATATTTTTATATGGTGATTGGTTTTATAAACTCCTAATTTAAAGGGTTAGGATGACCTCTGTAATTGTGATAATGTAGAGCTTTCTTGAAAGCGGTGATTGTGCGGAGTGTGCTCCTCAAGCTAAGGTTAAGCTTGGAATTGAGGTAACCGGGGTTAATTTATTTTATATGCTTGTTTTGGGTCAGTAAGGTATATTTTTCTAAGCCTTACTTTCATATATATAACTTGTATGTGTTTTGAAAAATTATGTGTATGTTTGAATATGAAATTATTTCGAGAAGCAAGTGTATTTTTCCAATCTGTATTTAAGTAAATACTATTGTTGGGGTTGTTTTTGTTGTGATGGTTGAAATGCTTGTTGTGAATTGATATATTTAGAATAATAATTAAGTAAAATGTTGTTGAAAATTTTAGTGTTATATTATTTCTTCGTTGTGGGTTATGTTGGGTTGAGGGGAGAGATTAAGGGTGAACTTGTGCTCTGCTCTCTCAAATCCCGGCCCGGATCTTGAGTTGAGTGTTATAGGCGGACACCTCCTCGTTACGGTATATTGTTGGTCTGAGTTTGTGGGCGGAATTTGTACCCTGGACTCCGAGTTTGTGGGCGGAATTTGTACCCTGGACTCCGAGTTTGTGGGCGGAACCTGTGCCCTGGACTCTGAGTTTGTGGGCGGAATTTGTACCGTGGACTCCGGGTTTGTGGGCGGGCGTTGTGCCCTGAACCTGACATGTATGTTATCGGAAAAAAAAAGTCTTCTCTATTATCGTTTGTTAAATATTATAATTATGTTAATAAACCTGCTTCTCTGACTTGCAATCCTTTCCTGCATATTTGATAAATTAATTTCGCTACGGGACTTTATGTCTCACCCCGTTATTATTAAATTTTTCAAAGTAGACCTCTAACCTTACTAGAGGACAAGGGAAGCAACAGAGGCATAGACGTCGTGAAATTTACAGGCCTCTTTTTGGTAATAGTGTTGTATTGATTTATATATTGCCATCATAGGGCCCTCATATTCCTGAAATACTACATTAGCTATTTTTTGATGACTGTTTATTTTGCGAAGGCTTTATTTTGTACACTATCCTATTGTGGTGGATCCACAATCATATCTTGTGCGAAAATTATTTTTGTATAGACCCTTTTGTTGTGGGGTTAGGGTTATAAGACTCGTGGGGTATATGTATTTCTGTTCGATATGTGTGCCCAGAGTCATGAATTTACTTGTGGTGGGTTTGTGGGAAAAATTTGTACCCTGGACCCGAGGTGTGTTGTCTTGAAAGAAGAAGGGTTTCCATAATTACTTGTTAATCCGGTTTTATGAAGATATTATGGTTAATTGTTGATTTGTGAGAAAGGGTCTTTTCAACTTGGTATCCAGAGCCCTGTTGTGCATTGCATTTAGAGTATGGCAATATATAATCTTTACACACCTGCTTCCCCTTCGTTCTGTTGTGTTTTGTTTTGTTCCTTGTTCTTCTTGTTCTCCATCTCTGGTGGGTTTTACCCTTAGGTGGGGAGAGATGGTGAATACTAGGCATACAGAATATGGTGACAACCCGCGTACAGATATCGGTGACAACGGCCAGCAAGAAACTAATGGGCCCTTTGATTGGTTAACCGAGGCTGAAATGTTGTGGCATGTGTATTGATGGAACTGTATGACGGAGGAACGGTTGAGAAGACTCGAGGAAGGTAGAGCCAGTGAAGGGCCGAATGGTGGAAGCAATGGTCCTACCCAAGAGGTTCCTGCAGAATTAGAGGAAGAAAATACTGTTCATTCTAAGGAGACAATTCCAAATCCACCAAGCTTTGAACCGGAAGAGTCAATAGAACAAAGGGTTGTTCCAAACATGCTTACAGTATGGAAACATTTAGATCGTTTCCATCCTGAGACCTTCTCAGGAGGATTACCAACAGAGGCTTTAGAGATAGACAAAGTGGCGGAATAAGGTTTATAATGGTAATTCTAGGGCTTCTGACATGGGGATAGGATATAATTAAATCTCTACTTTGTGTTATGGGAATATATAGGGTAGTTATACCAAGAAGTTGGTATAGTATGGCCTAGATCCTATCAGAACTTGGAGGTTAAGCGTGCTTAGGTAAGAGAAATCTCATAATAGGTGATCTCCTGGGAATTGTCGTAGGAATTTGTAATTATTTGATTTAAAGCCTGAATAGCTTGAGTTATAAAAGATTGTGATTCTTAGGGATGCCATAGGAATATTGGAATGATTACGGATAGGCTTGAATTTGAACTAAGCGGAATTAGAGCTTAGGTCGAAATGTAATTAAGGTTGCATTAATGTCCTAAGACCTAAGAGTATGAACCCCATTAATGTGATTGATACTACGCTGTCAACAATGCTTTGGGTATGATTGATGGTTACCTTGGGGTGAACGGATGATGTTTAGAATATTCCCCTGTGATATTGAGAATTGAGGTAAAATTAGGACCTTGTGAATAATGATGATATGCTGAGGATATTATTCGATGTTTTGAGGATTAGATTATGAATTGTGAATCATGATCCTAGTATGTATTATGGGTGTTGTTGAGGAAATATGGTTTGTCAACCTAGTTGATGTTGAGGTTTTAGGAGTCATCATTTTGCTAATAAAGGATAGTGTCTCGAGCGTTAGACGCTATGACTCATGATTATAGCATGTTATTTGGGTATGGTCAAGGTTTCAGGATTAGGTTTATGAACCTAAGAATTTGTTGGGCATCCTGAGGAATTGCGACTAACTGAATTATGATCTAAGGATCCATTTTGATAGTGAGTGATTGTTAGGTGTGTGAATCGACCCGAATGAATTGAGGTACTAGGATATGATACCGAATGAATTGAATGACTTAAGGCAGTAGAATGTGGTACCAATGCATATGAGGTATCTAGAGGTTGATAGCTACTGATCTAGCATAGGAAAGATCTTAATCCCAAAATATCTCCTTAGAAAGACTAATTGAGAGTTGTCCTCGATGGAACCAAGGTGGTAGCTAGAACTTTAGTAGCCACAAGTTATGGCCTTATGACCGAGATAGAAAATAGTAGATGTACTAGGGGCTGTAGACTCCCAGAAATGTGGGATGAGTACCCCGATAAGGAAAGTTGAATTTTGACTATGCTTGGAGATGGACCAAAACTGAAACTCCAAATAGAATGCCCCATATGAGATGGTTGAATTTAAGAAAGCAGAATACGTAACTACAAAAGAAGAGGGACCTTATAAAATCTAGTTTTTCCCGTTAGAGACTGCCAATCGAAGATGGAGCTACTTACAAAGAATTCGGATTGGAAAGAGCTACCTACGGAGGGTTCTGACCTGATGAACTGATCAGTCAGAGTAGATTGAGTAAAACACCAAGTGAAGAACCGTAGAGTGAAGCCATCGTGACAACGAACTATAAAGTAGAGCTACCAGGGCTTTAGCTTTCAAGGCAAATGCATTGTAATGAATCCCACATCAAATGAGTGTCCTAGAAAGGAGGTTTAGATGATTCTGTGTATTGCCATGGGGTGTTCCAAAGACCGTGAGTTTACTATTGAGTATAATTATGTTATGAATATAGGATAGGCAGTAATGACCTTCTAAGAACAGTTGTCTGATTCCTAGACATGTTTAAAATTTTGATTTTGAACGTACCAATACACCTGTTAAGTTTGTGAAAATTTTCGAAATGGAATTTTCAAGCGAAATGATTTCAACAGAATTTGAGACTTCACGAAAATAACTATTCGACTCATGACTTAGAGCTCGCAATGGTCGTTTTTGCTTTAAAATTTGGAGGCATTACTTGTATGGATCAGAAGGAGTTGAATAACTAACGAAGAAGATGGATGGAGTTTTTGAAGGATTATAATTTTGAATTGAAGTATCATCTAGGGAAGGTGAATGTAGTTGTTGATGCCTTGAGCCGGAAGTCAATTCACGTGTTTCATATGTTATAGCTAAACCTAATCTGTTAGAAGGATTGTTAGAGGTTTATCTTGAACCAAAGTCAGAGGTGATTTTGAGTTCAGTAAGTGGGGACGTTGACTTTTATAACGAGTTAAGGATAGCCCAGATAAATGATGACCAATTGCTAAAGATTAGAAAAGAGTTAGAGAACGGTGAAGTACCTGGTCATGATATTGGGGATACAGGTATATTGAGGTATAAGAAGAGAATTTGTGTTCCACATAATGAGGAAATCAAGAAGACGATTCTTGAAGAGGCTCATCGGAGGGAAGTATACCGTTCATCCAAGAATCACTAAGATGTATCGAGATCTGAAGCAAGGGTATTGGTGGCCAAAGATGAAGCGTGATGTGACAGACTTCGTATTGAAGTGTCTGACTTGTCAGAAGGTGAAGATCGAGCATCAAAAGCCTCCAAGATTACTTCAACCTTTAGAAGTTCCGCAATGGAATGGGACAACATTTCCATGGACTTTATTATTGGATTGCTGAAACCACAAAGACACCACAACGCTATATGGGTCATTGTAGATCGATTGATGAAGTCAACTCATTTTCTTCCGATCCATATAGGGTGTAACTTAGAGAGGTTAGCTTAGTCGTATGTGGATTGGATTGTCAGGTTGCATGGTGTACCTACAGAGATTGTATCAGACCGTGATCGAAGGCTTACATCGAATTTTTGGAAGGCATTACAAGAGGCTGTAGGAGCAAGGTTGAAGTACAAGATCGCTTATCATCCGCAGATTGATGGTCGACGAAAGAACGACTCAGACTCTTGAAGATATGTTGAGGGCTTGTGCCATTGAGTTACCTGATAGTTGGGATCGTCACCGCCTTTGCGAATTTGATTACAATATAGTTATCACTCGAGCATTTAAATGGCTCCTTTTGAGACATTGTACGGAAGAAAGTGTAGGTCGCCTCTTTGTTGGATTGAATTGAGCGAATGAACTGTGATTGGACTAGACTTGGTTGTTTGCTTAGGTATGTCCGAGTGTTACGGTAGTATGACATTTTTTATGGTTACGAGGCATAATGATCGAAATTTTGTGATGTTGTAAATTTGATTGTGTTGTGTTGTGACAAATCTGCGTAATGCGATAATTTTGTTGTGCTAAGTGACTTTTGTTTTGATGTGCCAATGTGCCATGATATTTTGGAAATGATGTTTTGGTATTCACTTTATTGTATTGGAATCTTGAGTTGTGGATTGTTTGCTCAAATAACCTGTTGAGAATTTTGGGGACAAAATTCTATTTAGGTGGGGAGAGTTGTAACATCCTAATTTTTTATTTTAGGATTTATGTATAATTATGGAATAAGTATATAGGATAATGTGTTTAAAATATATATATATATATATGGATTAAAATAATTATGAGAATTAAACCATGTAAGTTGGCCAAATGATTAAAATTAATTATTTGGAAAATTAAGAATTATTTCCCTTGGAATATTTGGAAAATGAAATTATGGAAAATAATGATAAGAGATGAAATTTTGGAGCCCATCTAATCCAATAACTCATAAGCCCAATTCCTTATACCTTAATTCACTAATCATTTGGCCCAACACTCATGCTTCCCACGTGCAATTCTCATGCACAACACCTCAACCTATTATACAGTTGCTATCCCAGACAAAGTATATACTCCCAGACTTCATTATTTACTTCAGCCCACATTCCTAACAGAGCCATTCAACAACCCAAACCAATTCATTCAGCCCATGTATCACTCGGCCAGATCATATACGTAACTTGTACGGTGCCATTCCTCTGATTCATACCCTGCTGAAACACGGCATCACAGAGAGTGAGATAACGGCAGCGCCAATCACGGGATCTTACAATACCTCTCGAGCCCAGTACTGTGTAATACCCTTCGGTCCGTTCTTGTCCGTTCTCAGACTGGACCCTTAAGTTTATTTAAGGTGTTGCCTTGGCTCTCATTCACCTTACTCCAGCCAAGCCGAGAGCAAACTGCAAAGAGTGTGTGTGCGCGCGCTCTGTTTTAATCCCCAAAGAAAAAAAAAAAAAAAAACGCTGAGAGTGAGTCCGAGAACGTAAGAGAGGAAGACAAGGAAGGAAAAGAAAGAGGCTCAACCTGTGATCATTCTCACCTATTCTTGCTCTGCTTTAGAGCAAGAAAAACAGAGGTAAGCCATCGGGTCCAGTTTGTGTTGGCGTTTCGAGTTTTGTTTTTCCTTCACTGCCGACAGTTTATATATATATATAAACCAAACTTAAAACTTTGTTGTCAATACACGCTGGACTTTGGGAAACCATAGGAAGAACTTGTCTAACGAATATATAGAGGTATATGACGCTAACTTTGTTGAGACTTGAGAGTACATGTGCATTAATGCATAAGAAGACCTTGCTTTTTGATATACATCGCTGTTGCATAAGTAAGAAACAAAGAAAAGGAAAACAAGCTGTTATATCTGTGTATACATATACATGTCGATGCTTTTGGAAGGAGTGCTTGCTGTCAAGTTCTTTGTGTGTGTGGATCGTTGCCTTTGGGGATAGAATGAGAGAAGCTTACTGTGTGTGTGTGTATGATTTTGGGTATTAACTCTTTTAGTTGCTGTCATAAATAAGAGTATATAAAAGTCAAAAAGAAAGATCTTGCTTTTTGTATGTGTGTGTATAACCGTATGTGTTGTAAGTAGTTGCATATGCAAAGAGAAAAAGGAAACTGAATGCATAAATATATATAAGAGAATACTTTGCTGCACCAAGTAGAAAGAAAGAGAATGAGAATAATAAAGTAATATATATATCCAACGTGGTACAGGGAAGTAGAAGGAAAAGTAAAAGTGATTTTATATATATGTATATATATACCATGAAATCAAAGGAAATAGGGAGAGGGATTTTAAATACATGCATTTGATAAATGCAAGTAATGATTGGTCCTGCCTTTAGTGATATCAGAGCCAAAGCATGTTATTGTTGATGGCAACGTTGGGCTCTATGAGAATTAAAAGACAAAAGTGTGTAGCTATATATATATATTAGTATAGTTGTGAGATGTTAAGTTAATGGCTTATGGCCTTCTAATCAAGTAGGTGCTTCTTTTGATACCTATCTTTATATGGCTTTGATTTAATAAAGAATTGAAAAGGAAATAACTGATACATCATAATACTTGAAGTTTTATCACTGGTTGAATTATACACACACATATAGACGTTTTGAGAAAACCATGAGAAACATTATATAATACATTAAAGCATATTTTTATATGGTGATTGGTTTTATAAACTCCTAATTTAAAGGGTTAGGATGACCTCTGAGAGTTTAAACTAATAATAATAAGAAAAACTTTACTTTGTAAAATATATATGTATATATTGTCATTATATAGGAATTTCTATCGGTTTAGTTTTTGTATATGAACTGGAATTTTTGGAATTGTGGGACTAAAATGTCATTTCTGAAAAATTGAGAGACAAAATAGTCCTTTTTAATATTTAAACCCCAAAAAGGTCATTTTCAATTTTGTTATAGTAATATTTTATTAATAGAATTTGTATTTTTAAGTTATAGGAAATTATAAGCTTTAATTGTGATAATGTAGAGCTTTCTTGAAAGCGGTGATTGTGCGGAGTGTGCTCCTCAAGCTAAGGTTAAGCTTGGAATTGAGGTAACCGGGGTTAATTTATTTTATATGCTTGTTTTGGGCTGTAAGGTATATTTTTCTAAGCCTTACTTTCATATATATAACTTGTATGTGTTTTGAAAAATTATGTGTATGTTTGAATATGAAATTATTTCAGAGAAGCAGTGTATTTTTCCAATCTGTGTATTTAAGTAAATACTATTGTTGGGGTTGTTTTTGTTGTGATGGTTGAAATGCTTGTTGTGAGTTGATATATTTAGAATAATAATTAAGTAAAATGTTGTTGAAAATTTTAGTGTTATATTATTTCTTCTGTTGTGGGTTATGTTGGGTTGAGGGGGAGAGATTAAGGGTGAACTTGTGCTCGCTCTCTCAAATCCCGGCCCGGATCTTGAGTTGAGTGTTTTAGGCAGACACCTCCCTGTTACGGTATATTGTTGGTGGCATGGGAGGGGACAGTATTCTTGAAGTGACTAGCTAACCTTGGCCAGGTATACTAGCACTGATAGGCTGTACCACGTCCAGAAGATATAAGGAGGAGCAGGATGGATGAGTGGGGATGGTTTTAATTATTGTTAATTATTATGTATTATTCGTTTGTAATTGTACCCTGGACTCTGAGTTTGTGGGCGGAATTTGTACCCTGGACTCCGAGTTTGTGGGCGGAATTTGTACCCTGGACTCCGAGTTTGTGGGCGGAACCTGTGCCCTGGACTCTGAGTTTGTGGGCGGAATTTGTACCGTGGACTCCGGGTTTGTGGGCGGGCGTTGTGCCCTGAACCTGACATGTATGTTATCGGAAAAAAAAAGTCTTCTCTATTATCGTTTGTTAAATATTATAATTATGTTAATAAACCTGCTTCTCTGACTTGCAATCCTTTCCTGCATATTTGATAAATTAATTTCGGCTACGGGGACTTTATGTCTCACCCCGTTATTATTAAATTTTTCAAAGCGAGACCTCTAACCTTACTAGAGGACAAGGGAAGCAACAGAGGCATAGATGTCGTGAAATTTACAGCCTCTTGTTGGTAATAGTGTTGTATTGATTTATATATTGCCATCATAGGGCCCTCATATTTCTGAAATACTACATTAACTATTTTCGGATGACTGTTTATTTTCCGAAGGCTTTATTTTGTACACTATCATATTATGGTGGATCCACAATCATATCTTGTGTGAAAATTGTTTTTGTGTAGACCCTTTTGTTGTGGGGTTAGGGTTATAAGACTCGTGGGGTATATGTATTTCTGTTCAATATTTGTGCCCAGAGTCGTGGACTTATTTGTGGTGGGTTTGTGGGAAAAATTTGTACCCTGGACCCGAGATGTGTTGTCTTGAAAGAAGAAGGGTTTCCATAATTACCTGTTAATCCGGTTTTATGAAAATATTATGATTAATTGTTGATTTGTGAGAAAGGGTCTTTTCAACTTGGTATCCAGAGCCCTGTGTTTATGATTTCCTGGCCCTGTTGTGCATTGCATTTAGAGTATGGCAATATATAATCTTTACACACCTGCTTCCCCTCGTTCGTTCTGTTGTGTTTTGTTTTGTTCCTTGTTCTTCTTGTTCTCCATCTCCGGTGGGTTTTACCCTTAGGTGGGGAGAGATGGTGAATACCAGGCATACAGAATATGGTGACAACCCGCGTACAGATATCGGTGACAACGGCCAGCAAGAAACTAATGGGCCCTTTGATTGGTTAACCGAGGCTGAAATGTTGTGGCATGTGTATTGATGGAACTGTATGACGGAGGAACGGTTGAGAAGACTCGAGGAAGGTAGAGCCAGTGAAGGGCCGAATGGTGGAAGCAATGGTCCTACCCAAGAGGTTCCTGCAGAATTAGAGGAAGAAAATACTGTTCATTCTAAGGAGACAATTCCAAATCCACCAAGCTTTGAACCGGAAGAGTCAACAGAACGAAGGGTTGTTCTTAACATGCTTACAGTATGGAAACATTTAGATCGTTTCCATCCTGAGACCTTCTCAGGAGGATTACCAACAGAGGCTTTAGAGATAGACAAAGTGGCGGAATAAGGTTTATAATGGTAATTCTAGGGCTTCTGACATGGGGATAGGATATAATTAAATCTCTACTTTGTGTTATGGGAATATATAGGGTAGTTATACCAAGAAGTTGGTATAGTATGGCCTAGATCCTATCAGAACTTGGAGGTTAAGCGTGCTTAGGTAAGAGAAATCTCATAATAGGTGATCTCCTGGGAATTGTCGTAGGAATTTGTAATTATTTGATTTAAAGCCTGAATAGCTTGAGTTATAAAAGATTGTGATTCTTAGGGATGCCATAGGAATATTGGAATGATTACGGATAGGCTTGAATTTGAACTAAGCGGAATTAGAGCTTAGGTCGAAATGTAATTAAGGTTGCATTAATGTCCTAAGACCTAAGAGTATGAACCCCATTAATGTGATTGATACTACGCCGTCAACAATGCTTTGGGTATGATTGATGGTTACCTTGGGGGTGAACGGATGATGTTTAGAATATTCCCCTGTGATATTGAGAATTGAGGTAAAATTAGGACCTTGTGAATAATGATGATATCTTGAGGATATTATTCGATGTTTTGAGGATTAGATTATGAATTGTGAATCATGATCCTAGTATGTATTATGGGTGTTGTTGAGGAAATATGGTTTGTCAACCTAGTTGATGTTGAGGTTTTAGGAGTCATCATTTTGCTAATAAAGGATAGTGTCTGAGCGTTAGACGCTATGACTCATGATTATAGCATGTTATTTGGGTATGGTCAAGGTTTCAGGATTAGGTTTATGAACCTAAGAATTTGTTGGGCATCCTGAGGAATTGCGACTAACTGAATTATGATCTAAGGATCCATTTTGATAGTGAGTGATTGTTAGGTGTGTGAATCGACCCGAATGAATTGAGGTACTAGGATATGATACCGAATGAATTGAATGACTTAAGGCAGTAGAATGTGGTACCAATGCATATGAGGTATCTAGAGGTTGATAGCTACTGATCTAGCATAGGGAAAGATCTTAATCCCAAAATATCTCCTTAGAAAGACTAATTGAGAGTTGTCCTCGATGGAACCAAGGTGGTAGCTAGAACTTTAGTAGCCACAAGTTATGGCCTTATGACCGAGATAGAAAATAGTAGATGTATTAGGGGCTGTAGACTCCCAGAAATGTGGGATGAGTACCCCAATTCGGATTGGAAAGAGCTACCTACGGAGGGTTCTCGACTCGATGAACCGATCGTCGAGTAGATTGAGTAAAACACCAAGTGAAGAACCGTAGAGTGAAGCCATCGTGACAACGAACTATAAAGTAGAGCTACCAGGGCTTTAGCTTTCAAGGCAAATGCATTGTAATGAATCCCACATCAAATGAGTGTCCTAGAAAGGAGGTTTAGATGATTCTGTGTATTGCCATGGGGTGTTCCAAAGACTGTGAGTTTACTATTGAGTATAATTATGTTATGAATATAGGATAGGCAGTAATGACCTTCTAAGAACAGTTGTCTGATTCCTAGACATGTTTAAAATTTTGATTTTGAACGTACCAATACACCTGTTAAGTTTGTGAAAATTTTCGAAATGGAATTTTCAAGCGAAATGATTTCAACAGAATTTGAGACTTCATGAAAAGAACTATTCGACTCATGACTTAGAGCTCGCAATGGTCGTTTTTGCTTTAAAATTTGGAGGCATTACTTGTATGGATCAAAAGGAGTTGAATAACTAACAGAGAAGATGGATGGAGTTTTTGAAGGATTATAATTTTGAATTGAAGTATCATCTAGGGAAGGCGAATGTAGTTGCTGATGCCTTGAGCCGGAAGTCAATTCACGTGTTTCATATGTGTATAGCTGAACCTAATCTGTTAGAAGGATTGTTAGAGGTTTATCTTGAACCAAAGTCAGAGGTGATTTTGAGTTCGGTAAGTGGGACGTTGACTTTTATAACGAGTTAAGGATAGCCCAGATAAATGATGACCAATTGCTAAAGATTAGAAAAGAGTTAGAGAACGGTGAAGTACCTGGTCATGATATTGGGGATACAGGTATATTGAGGTATAAGAAGAGAATTTGTGTTCCACATAATGAGGAAATCAAGAAGACGATTCTTGAAGAGGCTCATCGGAGGAAGTATACCGTTCATCCAAGAATCACTAAGATGTATCGAGATCTGAAGCAAGGGTATTGGTGGCCAAAGATGAAGCGTGATGTGACAGACTTCGTATTGAAGTGTCTGACTTGTCAGAAGGTGAAGATCGAGCATCAAAAGCCTCCAAGATTACTTCAACCTTTAGAAGTTCCGCAATGGAATGGGACAACATTTCCATGGACTTTATTATTGGATTGCTGGAAACCACAGCACACCACAACGCTATATGGGTCATTGTAGATCGATTGATGAAGTCAACTCATTTTCTTCCGATCCATATAGGGTGTAACTTAGAGAGGTTAGCTTAGTCGTATGTGGATTGGATTGTCAGGTTGCATGGTGTACCTACAGAGATTGTATCAGACCGTGATCGAAGGCTTACATCGAATTTTTGGAAGGCATTACAAGAGGCTGTAGGAGCAAGGTTGAAGTACAGTACTGCTTATCATCCGCAGATTGATGGTCAGACAGAAAGAACGACTCAGACTCTTGAAGATATGTTGAGGGCTTGTGCCATTGAGTTACCTGATAGTTGGGATCGTCACCTGCCTTTGGCAGAATTTGATTACAATATAGTTATCACTCGAGCATTTAAATGGCTCCTTTTGAGACATTGTACGGAAGAAAGTGTAGGTCGCCTCTTTGTTGGATTGAATTGAGCGAATGAACTGTGATTGGACTAGACTTGGTTGTTTGCTTAGGTATGTCCGAGTGTTACGGTAGTATGACATTTTTTATGGTTACGAGGCATAATGATCGAAATTTTGTGATGTTGTAAATTTGATTGTGTTGTGTTGTGACAAATCTGCGTAATGCGATAATTTTGTTGTGCTAAGTGACTTTTGTTTTGATGTGCCAGCGTGCCATGATATTTTGGAAATGATGTTTTGGTATTCACTTTATTGTATTGGAATCTTGAGTTGTGGATTGTTTGCTCAAATAACCTGTTGAGAATTTTGGGGACAAAATTCTATTTAGGTGGGGAGAGTTGTAACATCCTAATTTTTTATTTTAGGATTTATGTATAATTATGGAATAAGTATATAGGATAATGTGTTTAAAATATATATATATATATGGATTAAAATAATTATGAGAATTAAACCATGTAAGTTGGCCAAATGATTAAAATTAATTATTTGGAAAATTAAGAATTATTTCCCTTGGAATATTTGGAAAATGAAATTATGGAAAATAATGATAAGAGATGAAATTTTGGAGCCCATCTAATCCAATAACTCATAAGCCCAATTCCTTATACCTTAATTCACTAATCATTTGGCCCAACACTCATGCTTCCCACGTGCAATTCTCATGCACAACACCTCAACCTATTATACAGTTGCTATCCCAGACAAAGTATATACTCCCAGACTTCATTATTTACTTCAGCCCACATTCCTAACAGAGCCATTCAACAACCCAAACCAATTCATTCAGCCCATGTATCACTCGGCCAGATCATATACGTAACTTGTACGGTGCCATTCCTCTGATTCATACCCTGCTGAAACACGGCATCACAGAGAGTGAGATAACGGCAGCGCCAATCACGGGATCTTACAATACCTCTCGAGCCCAGTACTGTGTAATACCCTTCGGTCCGTTCTTGTCCGTTCTCAGACTGGACCCTTAAGTTTATTTAAGGTGTTGCCTTGGCTCTCATTCACCTTACTCCAGCCAAGCCGAGAGCAAACTGCAAAGAGTGTGTGTGCGCGCTCTGTTTTAATCCCCAAAAAAAAAAAAAAAAAAAAAACGCTGAGAGTGAGTCCGAGAACGTAAGAGAGGAAGACAAGGAAGGAAAAGAAAGAGGCTCAACCTGTGATCATTCTCACCTATTCTTGCTCTGCTTTAGAGCAAGAAAAACAGAGGTAAGCCATCGGGTCCAGTTTGTGTTGGCGTTTCGAGTTTTGTTTTCCTTCACTGCCGACAGTTTATATATATATATAAACCAAACTTAAAACTTTGTTGTCAATACACGCTGGACTTTGGGAAACCATAGGAAGAACTTGTCTAACGAATATATAGAGGTATATGACGCTAACTTTGTTGAGACTTGAGAGTACATGTGCATTAATGCATAAGAAGACCTTGCTTTTTGATATACATCGCTGCTGCATAAGTAAGAAACAAAGAAAAGGGAAAACAAGCTGTTATATCTGTGTATACATATACATGTCGATGCTTTTGGAAGGAGTGCTTGCTGTCAAGTTCTTTGTGTGTGTGGATCGTTGCCTTTGGGGATAGAATGAGAGAAGCTTACTGTGTGTGTGTGTATGATTTTGGGTATTAACTCTTTTAGTTGCTGTCATAAATAAGAGTATATAAAAGTCAAAAAGAAAGATCTTGCTTTTTGTATGTGTGTGTATAACCGTATGTGTTGTAAGTAGTTGCATATGCAAAGAGAAAAAGGAAACTGAATGCATAAATATATATAAGAGAATACTTTGCTGCACCAAGTAGAAAGAAAGAGAATGAGAATAATAAAGTAATATATATATCCAACGTGGTACAGGGGAAGTAGAAGGAAAAGTAAAAGTGATTTTATATATATGTATATATATACCATGAAATCAAAGGAAATAGGGAGAGGGATTTTAAATACATGCATTTGATAAATGCAAGTAATGATGGGTCCTGCCTTTAGTGATATCAGAGCCAAAGCATGTTATTGTTGATGGCAACGTTGGGCTCTATGAGAATTAAAAGACAAAAGTGTGTAGCTATATATATATATTAGTATAGTTGTGAGATGTTAAGTTAATGGCTTATGGCCTTCTAATCAAGTAGGTGCTTCTTTTGATACCTATCTTTATATGGCTTTGATTTAATAAAGAATTGAAAAGGAAATAACTGATACATCATAATACTTGAAGTTTTATCACTGGTTGAATTATACACACACATATAGACGTTTTGAGAAAACCATGAGAAACATTATATAATACATTAAAGCATATTTTTATATGGTGATTGGTTTTATAAACTCCTAATTTAAAGGGTTAGGATGACCTCTGAGAGTTTAAACTAATAATAATAAGAAAAACTTTACTTTGTAAAATATATATGTATATATTGTCATTATATAGGAATTTCTATCGGTTTAGTTTTTGTATATGAACTGGAATTTTTGGAATTGTGGGACTAAAATGTCATTTCTGAAAAATTGAGAGACAAAATAGTCCTTTTTAATATTTAAACCCCAAAAAGGTCATTTTCAATTTTTGTTATAGAAATACTTTATTATTAGAATTTGTATTTTTTAAGTTATAGGAAATTATAAGCTTTAATTGTGATAATGTAGAGCTTTCTTGAAAGCGGTGATTGTGCGGAGTGTGCTCCTCAAGCTAAGGTTAAGCTTGGAATTGAGGTAACCGGGTTAATTTATTTTATATGCTTGTTTTGGGTGTAAGGTATATTTTTCTAAGCCTTACTTTCATATATATAACTTGTATGTGTTTTGAAAAATTATGTGTATGTTTGAATATGAAATTATTTCGAGAAGCAGTGTATTTTTCCAATCTGTATTTAAGTAAATACTATTGTTGGGGTTGTTTTTGTTGTGATGGTTGAAATGCTTGTTGTGAGTTGATATATTTAGAATAATAATTAAGTAAAATGTTGTTGAAAATTTTAGTGTTATATTATTTCTTCTGTTGTGGGTTATGTTGGGTTGAGGGGGAGAGATTAAGGGTGAACTTGTGCCTGGCTCTCTCAAATCCTGGCCCGGATCTTGAGTTGAGTGTTATAGGCGACACCTCCCTGTTACGGTATATTGTTGGTGGCATGGGAGGGGACAGTATTCTTGAAGTGACTAGCTATCCTTGGCCGGTATACTAGCACCGATAGGCATGTACCACGTCCGTAAGATATAAGGAGGAGCAGGATGGATGAGTGGGGATGGTTTTAATTATTGTTAATTATTATGTATTATTCTGTTTGTAATTGTACCCTGGACTCTGAGTTTGTGGGCGGAATTTGTACCCTGGACTCCGAGTTTGTGGGCGGAATTTGTACCCTGGACTCCGAGTTTGTGGGCGGAACCTGTGCCCTGGACTCTGAGTTTGTGGGCGGAATTTGTACCGTGGACTCCGGGTTTGTGGGCGGGCGTTGTGCCCTGAACCTGACATGTATGTTATCGGAAAAAAAAAAGTCTTCTCTATTATCGTTTGTTAAATATTATAATTATGTTAATAAACCTGCTTCTCTGACTTGCAATCCTTTCCTGCATATTTTATAAATTAATTTCGGCTACGGGGACTTTATGTCTCACCCCGTTATTATTAAATTTTTCAGGCGAGACCTCTAACCTTACTAGAGGACAAGGGAAGCAGCCAGAGGCATAGATGTCGTGAAATTTACAGGCCTCTTGTTGGTAATAGTGTTGTATTGATTTATATATTGCCATCATAGGGCCCTCATATTTCTGAAATACTACATTAACTATTTTCGGATGACTGTTTATTTTCCGAAGGCTTTATTTTGTACACTATCATATTATGGTGGATCCACAATCATATCTTGTGTGAAAATTGTTTTTGTGTAGACCCTTTTGTTGTGGGGTTAGGGTTATAAGACTCGTGGGGTATATGTATTTCTGTTCAATATTTGTGCCCAGTCGTGGACTTATTTGTGGTGGGTTTGTGGGAAAAATTTGTACCCTGGACCCGAGATGTGTTGTCTTGAAAGAAGAAGGGTTTCCATAATTACCTGTTAATCCGGTTTTATGAAAATATTATGATTAATTGTTGATTTGTGAGAAAGGGTCTTTTCACCTTTTCTGGTATAATTTCTTAAAAACGTTAGTTGTTAACGGGTAGGTCACTAACAATTAAATCAGTAGCATTAACAACAAAATCCTAACAACTAAATCAGTACTGTTAACAACTATATTAGTACTTGTTAACAACTATATCAGCCCTATTAACAATTAACGTTTTTATGAAATAATACTAGAAAATGTCCTGGGGTCTTTTTTGACATTTGACGATTTCTTGAGGCTTTTTTTGACATTTTTTTCCTAGTTTGGGCCCTGAGATAGGTTTTCCCTTAAATTAACATGCCTGCTGCCACGGATGAGGCTTGACCGCTTACTACTAAAAATGGTTGTTTGGCTCCACCTAGCATTTCGCAGGTGCAACAAATCGATATTGTGGAACCAAGAATCATGGATTTGGTGCACGTGGCTAGAAATTATCGTCACGATTTTGAGAAGTCACTTAATTCTAGATTGATGAGCTGCATGTTCGAAATTGCTGAGACAGCAGATGACAATTCTCTCAAGTGCTAGGCCATTGAAATTATTAAGATACGCCATGATCGGTTTCCGATGGATGTTACACGCTTTGTTAATCAGAAACTTTCTAAGGAGTGTAAACGCAGAATATTGGATAATTGTGTGCGCTTGATGTTTCGTATTGAAGATATTCCATCCTGGTATGAAATGATATGGAGACGGAATCGGCTGAACACATGGGGATCTTGGGGAATTACGAACTGGGAGGGTTCTTACTAAATGAGGTTTGCTTTGATACAGAGGAACACATATTACTTTCCTTAGGAACAAAGATGATACCAGAGTATATGAATTGAATTCGGAAGATTGGCAGACACGTCATGCTGTAGTTATTGCGTTTGAAGCAATTGGGAGAGAAAGTGACCCCGTAATATGATCTTTTCCCTGTTCGTCTTAACTTTGACAAGTTATTTTAATGTGAAAAATTTGTAATATTTCAAGCGCCTAAGGAACTATGAATTTCCACACAGGAGAAGATACGTGAGCAAACTGAGAGAGTGGTCGATATCTCTCTGGCTGATCCCCACTCTCGCGTTTGTTAGGCAGCCATTGAAGCAATTTTGAGTTTTTTAAACGACGATTCTGATCATGATAAAGAGCAGGTCCGATTTTTAAATAAGTTCCTGCCCAGACTAGTCGCCATAATTAGATCATCAGCCTCAATTTATCCACGTGTTCAGGTATTTATACACAGATACCACCTGGAGTTTGCTTGTCTTCCTAAATAATTTGTTTTATGATCTGCTCTGCACAGTCTCATGCTACTATAGCAGTGCGTCACTTGATTAACAATTGCGATAATGAAGCCTACGTCAGGTCGTTCTCGGAAGATCTGGTGCCTGAATTACTAAAATTTCTTGAGGTATATGTAGAGCTAGGAATCAGGGCCGGCCCGTGAAGGGCCAGGGCCCTCGAGGTAAGAAAAACATCTGTTTCTCAAAGCCCGGCCCGAGAGCACCAAGGCCAGGGCCGGCCCTCCAGGGCTCGGAAATTACTATTCCAAATTTTAATTAATTTTCCTATGTTTTTTTAAAGAAATATAATTAGTAAATTACATCACAAATCATCCAACAAATAAGCATAATCACTAATTCATAATCAAAAGCAAACTATGTTCACAAATAACTCATATAAAACATAAGAAACATACCACCACTAAGCGACATTAGTACGATGACTATTATTGTAATAAATAATTTAATCTGTTAAACATAAGAGTAATTTTATTTGCAACAAATAATAAACCAAATCATAAAATTAGAGTATAGTTATTATGTATTTGTAGTTAAATGGATAAATAACTCTATAACAATGATAAAATATATATAAATTAATAAATTAAAAAAGGGAAAAAAGAAAAAGCTACAGTGAAAAGGGCCTGCAGGCTGGCCCGAGGCCTTTCAGGGCCGGCTCGTTTAAGCCCGAGGCCCTCTAGGGTTGGCCCTCCAGGGCCAATTTCAAATATCTCGTCTATTTTTCAAGCCCGACCCTTGACGGGCTAGGGCCTAAATGGGCCGGCCCGATGGGCTCGACCTAATTTCCCGGCTCTAGGTATATGTGACTTATATGCATGGATGTTTTTGAGAACTTGGCCCCATCAAATGTATAAAATGGGCATATATTTATTCTCTAGCATTCACAGTTTTATGTAAATAAACGCTCCTGCAGAAGGGGGGGAGTTACGAGACGAAGCTATGGAAATTCTGAGATGATTGGCAGCATCATTTCCGGTATTTCTTTTAATTAATTGTAGAAAAATGAGATAATGATGGATGTGGGTTTTATTGATCCGATAAAAGTTAAATGTGTATTAAATTTGTTGGGTGCATGTTGTTTTTCATAGCCACTATCATGAAATAGTGGACTCTCTGAAACTCCTTGTGTCTCAGTCGTTACTTGGGGCAAAATCCATAGAATCCTTGAGTTATATTTTTTCGGGGTTTCTTAGGGACCAGACTCTTTTTCTGTTAAGTGATGCTGACGAGGTAATCGCTAATAATTCCTTTTTATTAGCATAATCCCTATTGTTCGTATTAACAAGGTAAGGATTATCTAATTATTTTTTATTCAATTATCAAAACAAGCTCTAGTATACACACACATATATAAAAGAAGTTAAGAACTTGTTCGGAGGTTGGATTTGATGCTACATATAAGACTTCAATCCACATTAGTTTTCATATTTATCCTTTTCTTCTTAAACGGTTCCAATTGATCACACATGTTAGTGAAGTAAAAAGGGTTAAGGTGTAGATTTACCAACGAACTATTACTTAAGGAGCATCTGGCACAAAAATCAATTGAGGGTACCAAAATTACCAATCAACAATTAAAAAGTGAAAAAAGTACCAAATAACTATTAAAAAAAAACAACTATCACAATTACGTTAAAATATGAGGCACTGGCATAGGACGGTGGCGGAGACGCTGGAGAAAAGAGCGATTAAGCCTTCTTGTTGGATAAGACAAACACCAACAGAGATGAGACCCATGCAAGCAAGCGTTGTGGCAGCAACGGCTGCTGCTTGTGGCATCGGAGAGATGGAACCAGGATGCAAGGTGCGTGCCGGTCGAAAGCTGTTGACTGCTGGATTTGATTTCAGTGTGTGATTCTCGCCCTGAAGCTGTATACGTACCTTGATGAGTTCAAGAGGGTGAGTGGAACAATTAGCAACAATGGAAGCTTTGGAGACGTCGATGTCGCCAACACTGTGACAGTCAATGGAAGACAGAGACACCAAGACAGTGACTGGGTAATAGTGACGGGGTAATAGTTTGTTGGTCAATCTGCACCTTAATTGTGTTTTTTTTTTTTCACTTTTTAATTGTTGATTGGTAATTTTGGTACCCTCAATTGATTTTTGTGCCAGATGCTCCTCGGGCAATAGTTTGTTGACAAATCTGCACGTTAACCCAAGTAAAAAATCTATGCCATTTCTCCTTAATTTTATAAAAAAAAAAAAAAATTTAACTTTTGTATTTTTTTTTTCTGGCTAAATTTTAGGTCATTAATCAATGATCATTTTCCGCATTTGACTGATCAATACTTTGTCTTCTTACTATGTTACTTTAGCAAAGTTGCAAGTTGTAACCATGATTGGGAGCAAAGGATGGGGGAAAAAAATTCCCATTTACAATCTTACTGCACTGTATATGGAAATCTGAGTTAAATTATGTTTATTTATTTTTATTTTAGTTTGGCTTCTAATATATATTACTTTGCGACGTTTTGAAGGTTTTTACTATCGTGTTTAAAATTCTAGATGATTGGACGGATACCGACTACGGAGTAAAAATTCACATCTTAAAAAATCTCCTAACCATCTAGTTAATTATGTAATACCCTAATTTTCATAATTCATGTAAACATTATATTTTGGTAAATAATTAGCAAAATACAAAGGTGAATATGTGTTTCAGAAATATAATCAATTAATTATATTTTCATCCAAATTTTACTTTGAAATTAATTAATCAATGGTTAATTATGAGATATTATTTAGGGGCTATAAAAGGTGAAATAAATAGCATATAAAATAGTAACTAATTTATAATCAAAGGAGATAAGAAAAGAGTTATGAAGACCCTTAGCAAATTAACATAAATTAGCAATTAATAATTATCCTTGGCAAAATAAGCTTGCACTAATTGAGATTAGTTGCATAATTCTTCAAGATCATTAGAGGCAAATTAGGATATCAAAAGAGGGCTAATTATATTTGAAATAAATTAATTAAGCCAAAGAGTGAAATAATACTTGTCTAAATAATCCTTAATTGCCATGATTAGCTAACAAACCACCAATGATACAATGAAACATGTAATTAGTGGGCAATTAAGTACTTGATTAGAGAGTTAATTAAAAGCTTATCAAATCTGCCCCAAAGGCAATAAAAAACGTCCAGCATGTGGGAGGATGAGTTAGGTAAGATTCCATGATAATTAACTCACAAATACATGTTGAAAAGTCAAACATTTCAACTAACCAATTAGGAGGCTTGAAGCAAGAGATATTTGATTAATTAAAAAGCATATTTAATGGCTAATGAGAGGAAGGGCATGTCGGCCAGCTATGAAGGGGTGAGATTTAGTTTCATACAATTATTTTAAGGTGCGTTTTGGTCACATTTAATTGTCATTTGTGTCCTTGAAATTTCCCTATAAATAGAAGACTATTCTCTTCAAATTCTTCACACCAAGATCGATCAGTTTAAAACATCTGATTTTAGAATTAGAGAGTGAATAGAGTGAAGTTCTGAGAGCAAGAAGGAAGAAGGAGCACATTTCAAAGATAAGTTCTTGAATTCTAGCTTCTAGTTCTTGGTAAAGTTTAGGTTTAATCTAGAAAATTAGGAAGTAAATTCCCAATCTTGTTTTTAGGCCTCCTTGAATTGAAATTAAAAATGTCTAATGAGGTAAAAACATGTTGGGAAATAATTTTAGATATTAATGAAACAAGATTTGTGAGAATTGTAGAATTTCCAGTTTTAAATTCAGTACTGGTAGCGAATATTGAGGCTATTATTTTATATATCAAATGATCTTTAAAAATCAATAAATGTTACATGATAAAGTAGACATGTAGGGCTTTCTAAATATATAAAATATGTAACATTTTGAGTTCTACACGAAGAGTTATATATTTTTGAAGTTAAGCCTTGTTTACTGGGTTTGAATCTGAACAGTGTTTGAAAACGTAAACACTGGGAATGATTCTTGATGCTCTAACTTCTGGGAATATATTTCCTTGAAAATATACATATCAAGGGTCATGAGGAATTTTGAAGCACTCAAAAATGATTTTTGTATAATTAATTATGATTTTGCAAAGTTAATGAAAAAATTGGGCAACATGCTGGAAATTGCATTTTTAATAAAATGTAAGGGTAAAAGTGGAATAACAAATCCACCAAGGGTATGTCAAAATAGGTGAAAATATCCTTTTTGATATTATTCTATGAAATATGATATTTATTATAATATCATGGAAAAAAGGATAATCCGACGATAACGTTATAGGATATCTGGGATCAAGTTCGGAGTCGAATTCGAAAGATGGGAGTTTTGCTATGTACGCAATGAAAGGTACGGACACATACTATAACTTTAATCGTCTATACCTTGTATGTATATATGATTGTTTGATTCATGATTGATAGGAGTCATGGGCAAGACTAGGTCTTGGGCAATGCACCGTGACAAGGACTTGGTCCGAGGTCACATGTGTGTTTGCATTCACTGTAGCTGTGGATTATTGTGATAGTGCTGCATGCTTGTTTTCCTAGCGTTGAGGATCCGTGATGAGGTCACGAGGTACGAGTGAGTGCTTAGACGGTAACGATACATGTGATGTATGCCATTGTAGTTGGGTATCGATGTGTTTGCTGAATGTTGTTGTTATCCATGTTATGAATAACTGTCATATATTATATCTGCTATAGAGGTTAACTGTTACCTGAGATTCAATGGGTATTGAATCTCAGACTTGACCAAAATTTCAAGAAAGAAACCTGGATCTAAGAAGACGACGTGGACGGAGTCGGAGAAAGGCACCGATGGACGGAGCCATGAAGAGGCATCGATGGATGGAGCACGTGAAGGGGCACTTGATGGAGCGAATGCCAGAAGAAGTTTGATAGGACTAGTTCTGGCATGAATCTAATACAATTATTTCAAACTGTAATACCCTAAAAATCACACTTAGGGTAAATATCAAAAATTGAGTAAATAATACCTATTAAAAATAGGTGAATATGAGGTCTCGAACACCTTGTATTGAGTTTACCTTGTTGTCAGGGTAATTTCCCTTGAAAAAGGATAATTTGCAATTAGGTCCCTAAGACGTTTGTAGATTTGCAAATAGGTCCCTAAACACATTATGGGTTATAAATACCTGTGAAAGCTATAAAGGAAACAAGTAAAAATCTATTTGAAATAGGGAAGGATATTGCCCCTAATTTAGGTAATTTCTTAAGTTACAAACTTGGAAAATTTGTGGAAGAATACTCAAAAAGTAAGGAAATGACCGAAATACCCCCGTAAATGCTAAGATAATGCAGGAGACATGAAAACAAAGATGTCAATACAAAAATTATGAGGTAATGGGGCATGCTAATTAAGAAAATTATCAACTGTTGATAAGAAAGTAATTA
Source organism: Acacia pycnantha (assembly GCA_025563575.1). Taxonomy (NCBI): domain Eukaryota; kingdom Viridiplantae; phylum Streptophyta; class Magnoliopsida; order Fabales; family Fabaceae; genus Acacia; species Acacia pycnantha. The sequence continues at coordinate 3,806,193 of JAMWYP010000098.1, read as the reverse complement.
GGTAATTATTGGCTAATTACTTAAGCATAAGCAAAGGAAATTCATAAATAATTATGTAAAACCCTAAAATTAGTGGTTTTTGTTTTAAAATTAGTAAAAACATGTTTACTAATTAATTGGAAATTTTGGAGAAAAATAGTTGAGTTTAGATATTTTTAAGCCTAAATACAAGAATTGACCAATAGGGAAATTTTGTAAAAAAGTTATATAAAATAATTATTAAATAATTATTTTATATATTCTTAATTAATTATATAATTAATAAAAACGAAAATTTAAAAAAAAAGAGAGATCAGATGTTGACCGAAAATTGGATCAAGAAGAGGATAGGAATTGCAATTCTAATATCATGATATTTGTATACAACTTGCAATAGTTTATTATATAATTAAATTATGATGAATAGTAATTCAAAAATTAGGAAACGGATCCTATCTAGAGATCCAGGAATGGGAATTCCAAAGTCAAGGTAAAATATTGATCAGTGAGTTTTTACCTTTAAGTGACCTCTTTCGGAAGTTAATTCCGAGGCCGTTAGCGCATTTTCCTAATAAGACGAAATAGGGAAAAATGCAGATAGGCATATTTTTGGATTTAAAGAAAATAAATTCTAACTCAGTATCTGGAAATGAGTTTGAAATTATCTGGACATATTTGGAATCAGTGAATTTTTCTGAAGAAGTTGATGCTTTCAGAAATGCGTTCAAACCGGACGCGTTCGGACACGTTTTCGAGAAAACCGCAATCGGATCGTTGGAACCCTGTAAGGGACTGAAATCTAAGTTAAATTAGATATTATTGATGAGGAAGAGAAGATCTTCAAAGTTATGAATCCAGAAGTTTGAGTTTTCTCCGAAATCACGCGAATCGGGGACCGATCGGGGAAAATCTGTAGGACCGGGCATAAAGCAAGCCAAGTCACCATTTTTGGACCACTCCAAGGCTGCCACATCAGCTCTCCAAGTCGACCAAAGGCTTCCCTGGACATGGAATAAACACCATTTCATGTTTGATTTTCCATGGTTGAAACAACTTTGAAAATGCCCAAAATACCCTTTCAAATCTCTATAAATAAGAGGCCTTGCCTCTTGAAATCTTCACACCAATTTCCACTCCTCCTTTGGCCGAAATCTTAGAGGGATAAAGTAGAGAGAGAAGCTCTGGAAAAATTCTGGAGAAGTCTTCAACGAGTAAGTCCTCCGGTCTTTAGCTTTTTAGTTCGGTAGTTAGTAGAATTGTTAGATAGATTTAGCAAGTAGGGAGTGAGATTTCTACTATTGTTTTAGGCCTCATTGCATTGAAAAATATGCCGAAGAGGTAAAAACATAGTAGGGATTAAGTCCCCGAAAGTTGAAGTCTTCGTAGTTCTTTCAATAGTTAGAGTAGTAATGCTAGAGTAGCCTTTATTTTTCAAAGTATGATTAGATATCATATGATAGGGCTATTTTAGTCTAGAATTTCGAAAATCATAATTGCGTCGAAGTTCTGGCGAAGTTTCGGGAAGAAAATTTGTAAGAGTAACGAAGTGCTGGCAAAATCCCGCCAATTAGGGGTATAGGGGCAAAATGGTAATTTTTACCTAAAATGCCAGATATAGTATCAAATCACTAATAAAAGTGATATTACTCTTATAGGACGTCAGAAATCCTAGTTTGCTGCCGTTACGCTGTCCAACGTGCCGCTGTCGGACAAACCGCTGTTTTCCGTCAGAAAGTACAGTTTTCGCCAGAAACATCTACGTACATCAACGAAGGTACGTCCGCGTACTGTAACACTAACTCTGATATTTATGGTATGCATGTATGTGCTATGTGTAGTGTATGTGGTAGTTGATTGCTCGTGATATGTTATGTACCGTTGATATGTTCACGTTTGCTAAGGGCCACACATTATATGTGCTATTGGGATTCGATCGCTATGGGCCAAACGTTGCTAAGGGCCATACGTTGCTAAGGGCCACACATTTTATGTCTTTGTTAGAATATGTTGCTAAGGGCCACACATCCGCTGGGGGCTTATGTGCTATTGGGATGCGCTTGCTTGTATGTGATACTTATGTTGTTAGTGATGTGAATGTATGTAATGCATATGTTGTGTATGTAAATATGAGATTAACCGTTACTCGAGGTCCGGATGCATCGGATCTCGGCTCTTAACCTAGCGTCGAGTTCCGGAGGATCGAGGACCGAGGAGAGAGGCAAGCGGCCGAGTAGAAGATCCGGTGAAGACTTCGTTTTGTTGTTCCAATGGAAGCCTTTCTTTTGTTATATACTTTTGAACCACGCGGTTTCGTACTGTTGTAATTAGCCAGACTTACGGCGTTTTATATATACATATCAGTTACTCAATCGCTCCGGTGCTCTACTCTGATGAAAAAAAAATTTATACTGCTTTTAAAAGTTGGGATGTTACACAAACCATTTGGTGCTTAAACTAAGAAAGGGTTGGTCTATGTGGTTCAATCATAAGTCGCCGTGAAAGACGGGAAGAATTTCACTAGACTTTACCCGGCCTGGCCAATGGGTTTGATTAACCGTATTGGGTTCCAAGCCACAAGTCTAGTTAAGACTTGATTGTATACCACTCTGGTCCTATTTATAAGTCCCATTTGGTCAAAAAATTTGGTCCTATTTATAAGTCCTCTTTTAGGTAATAAATGAGATTGTGACAATTTTGCCCATATTAATTATACCAATGAAAATAGAGAGAGAAGAAAAAGTTGAAAGATACCCAATGAAAATAAAGAGAGAAGAAAAAGTTGAAAGATACTCATTCATAAATGAGGGTAAAGTTGAAAATTTACCCCACAATCATTGAGCTAACTAACTCTCTTTGGTATGTGTGTTTTGGTCAAAAGAGACTTATAAATAGGACCAGAGTGGTAGTTACTATGTAAGAGTTGTAATTATACACATTCTTATTGTATCACATGAATATTCTTTCGGGAAATTTTTAATGTAACCAGCATATGTTAGGCATCATCATATGTCGGAGCATATGTTATCAGTCACTTACCGCCCAAATGTTAATGCATACTCTCCGTTCCACATTACTCTGACCTGTAGCACCTCAAATACTGTTGATTTTCCTAGAACTACGTGTCACCGAACACAATAAGTAGTATGGAATTTAGGGTGTTACAAATTACATCTTAGGAAAAGACAATATTACATATAACTAGTACTAGTATATTATTATTATTTTTCTTCATCTATATTATACTATAAATAGTTTAATGACTCCTTCAGTCCTTCCTTTCTCACGTGGTATGTTAATTAACATTATGCAGGCATTGTTTTCAATTGTGCAAACTATCGCAGACTTTCAAATGCCTTAACAAAACCATGCCCGTGTTGATCTAGATTCTCACAAATACCAATGATTCTACTACGTTTGGCTTCAAATCTTCCCTTTAGTTCTACCTTAATTCTATTTTTTTTAAAACATTGTTCCTGCCAGCTTTAAGGAATATGTAAAAGGTTGGCGGCCACCACCTTTCATATATAACAATATATGTTTTGTAGGACGTTGACCATTGATAAGAATCAAATTCTGAGTGGCCCTGAGCAGAGAATTTTGGCCTGTGATTTACTGTCAAATTTCGCCGTTCGATTCCAGGAGCAATTTGCACCATGGGCTTCCAAGGTAAATTATATTGGTTTGGTTTGCAGCTATATATATATATATATATAGATATAGATATATAGATATAGATATATAGATATATGTATGTATGTATGTATGTATGTATGTATGTATGTATGTATGTATGTATGTATGTATGTATGTATGTATGTATGTATGTATGTATGTATGTATGTATGTATGTATATATATATATATAGAGAGAGAGAGAGAGAGAGAGAGAGTTTTTCCTGAGACTGATTACAATTACTTCCAATGATCAGGTCTCTCCTTTGATCAGCTTATTCAGGAATACCGATGATCATGACTTTGATGAAGACCTATGCTGATGCTGCAAAAATTGCTTCCGTTGACGGTATTTCTTATTTTATTGTAATAAATAATATTATCTCAAACGTGGGGTTGCATTTAATTATGAGCTTCCCTGAATTTCTGTCCCTAGCCCTTCCAAGCGTATTGCTTTCGTGCCAGCACAGAAAAGGGTATCAGCAATTGATAAACTCTACTGTGCGAGCTCTGGTGAAAGCTTCACAAAAGGTAATTGAATAATTCAGAACATCATATATAGTCTGAAAGTTAAGGAAGAAGATATGTTAGATCTAAGTCCTCGCTAAAGTTTTTACCTCACTCAATATTGCGCAATTTCTTTGGCTGAAATGCTGAAATAGTTTGAGTTACAAATCACTACAGGAAAGCAAAAGAGCGATTGATATAGTGAATATATACACTGACACACTTGAGCTTATATTCTTGGATGACTTATATATCAAAATGTGATTGTGCAGGTCTCCGGATCAGTTTTCAATGTGATTGTAATCAAGCAGTTGCTGTTCTGATAAACCAACAACTCTCTCAGGAGTCATTATATGCCAATCTAAAACACGTGACTGATTATGAAATGGAACAAGAGGAGGAAATAATTCAAGTCTGTGTTAAAATTCTTCATTATTTTGGCCTTTAATCTTTGATTTTTGACACATTGTTTTCTGTATGCCTTTTTTTTTCACTTTATGCAATAAACTGTGTCTCTGTGTTTTTTGTTGAAGGCTGCAAAGTGCTTCAAGACGATGATAAATACATTGAAGTCTACGTTCTTGCCTCATGTCGATGAGCTTCTGCCAGCTGTTGAAGCCCCGGGTTGGGGTTCTCTCCTTGGCACTATTTCTCCTCATCTCCTTGGCACTAATTCAGGAGGGACAATTAAGATTAATTCAAATCAATGATTTAGATTGGTTGAGGAGAGAAATCAAAGGTTGAGATTGGATGAGGAGGGATGATGAGGAGGTAAGATGATGAGAGGATCCAATTCCTGAAGCCCCATGGATCTGTCCCCCTCATCTGACTATTCTTCTTTGTATGATTACGTAACACCCCAATTTTCACGTAAATTAATCAATAGAATATGTTAATTTTTAATCAAGTAGTATTCAATGATATTTATTTTTCTAACAGGATATATTAATTATGAGAATTAATGTGGAATTATTCAGAAAATATGGCTATTAAATTTGATTATGGATAAATTGAGGTAAATAATGTCAAAAATGCTAAATATGTATTTTATCTCATTATTCATTTATTATTTTCATCCACAAGAAGAGATATAAGATACCATGTTATAGTAAAGATATAAGAAGAGATGAGAGTGTATACTTTGATAATAGGATAAAATCAAAATAAAATCTCTCCTCCCCATCTGCAGCGTCACGTCGCCTGAAGAAAGGAAAAAGTGGGTAATGATGTTTAGTTTTAGGTGTACTTATTTAGCTATTTAGCTCAAGGAAAGGATGGATAGGACAAATCAATATTAATGAAATAAGGGGGGATATGCACGTGAATCAAGCAATGGGAAGATCACACAAATATTCCTTCAATAATTGCTAATGGGCTGGACGTGGGGAGGAAGCAAAAGGGAATATGTATATATAATATAATTAATCTTTCTCCAAATATTCATTGCATCTGACGTTTGAGAGAAAGAGGATGTGATGGTTAAGACAATTGAATATTAATTGAAGAGGAGAAGTAGAGAGAAGTGAGACAAGGTAAAATTTAACATAATATTTCCCCAATATTTCTCATGGTGTCGGATGTGAGAGAAAAAATATGATAAAAATGTATTGAATTCACTCTCTCCCATCTGTAGTTGTCGCATGGGAAAGAGGGGAAAAAGTAAGTATTAATGGTCTATTTGTAGTGATAAAAAAAAAAATCACCCACATTTTTTTAACGTGTCAGACATGAGAAGAGATCAAATGCATTAGAATGATTTTTTTTTAAAAAAATCTTTCAGAAGCGCTGGACGCAAGAAACCATAAGGGATAAGAGGGATTTTTCCTTCAAACACTAAGGTCCCGTTTGGTATGGGGAAGATTTGAAGAGGGAAATGAACTTAAAAGAGGGAAAGGAATGGAAGGGAAGATTAAGAGGGAAGTTTAAAATGTGAACTGTTTGGTAAACCAGGGAATGAAATCTAACTTGATGGATAATGAATTGTTTGGTATGAAGAATTGAGTATTGGTTAAGTGGGAATGTGATGTGAAATTCCAAAATGGCCCTTAATTAAAAAAAAATCTTGGCATGAAGACTTTTGTGTTCGCAAACGGAGAAGAATGAACCCTAATCCCAGATTGCGTGAATCTGCATATGTAAATCAGAACTAGATGTCGATGGTAGATGAAATTGCGAGGACGAGTGGATTCGGGATGCGAGAAGGAGGAGGTAGATGGATTAGAAGGTGAGAACACCAAACAATGAAACCCGCAGCGAATAAATATGAACAGATGAACAGGGCAAAAACAACTGCACAAAAACATAGAATTCCACGTTCGAACGAAACAACCACGTTTGAACGCAACATGTCAGAAGCTACACTATATCAGCAACAGGTAAACCACACTATATCAGCAACAAAGGAAGGAGTTAAATGCCACCAAGTAATTAAAACAGGGCATCGGGCAAGAGATGAGACACAAAACTCAAACCCATCGCAACTCACCTGTATTTCCACCGGCGTTGAACTTGTGCTGCGTCTCTGACTGGCCTGTCGTCGATTTCAAGTGACCATCTTCGTTCAGCTCGTCAGGTCGATTTGAGCTTCGTGTGCTTCGTTCACCTCCAGCCTCGATTTGGTTTTTTTTTTAATCAACAGCTCCACTGTTTACCCAGGGGCTTCTTTGTCTGTCAAAATCATTCTCCCGGGAACCAAATCATTATCCCGCCATTTTTTAGGGATTTAATTTTCCCACCCTTGTGGCAAGATCGAATCTGGCGGGAGATCAATTTCCTAGGAGAAGGGTGCGCCAAACTGCTTTTGGCCGTGGGAAAATAGTGATTTTCCCTTTCCCTCGCCCCAAATCAGCGTACCAAACGGGCCATAAGTATGTTTGGTTTGAGGGAAGGGGAACCAAACATAAGTGACGGTGGTGAGAGAAGAATCAATAGAAATAATAATGGGAAAATTCATATGGGGGCCCATTTAAGGCCCAGAATGTCAAAAAAGGCCCTAACAACTTTCGCATCCCAAAAAAGGCCTAGGACCCTTTTTGACATGTAAATGTTAAATGAAAAGACAAAAAAACCCCTAACTAAAGCTGGAAGGAAGACAGTTCTGATTTCAAAATCACTCTCAGCATAACCCCGATTCCGTTTTGATCGAAGTGTTTTACGACCCAGTGTGCTCTGATAGCAGGGACTCATGGCCGCCGCTCAAAACAAGTTGTCACTCACTACGGCTCTCGTGTTTCTCTCGTCGTTCATCTTCTTCCTCTACCGTCAGTAATCACCACTCTCTTTTGTTTCAGTCTCTTATACTGCGCTGATTTCTTTAGGAATTGTGAGAAAAATGGTGTAGAGAACTTCCAAAACTCCATAGTTGACTTCAAAACTCTTAATCTCTCTCTGAAGAATTAAATTTAGATTGATTATTGTTAAAGTTGCAACTGGTTTCCCCCAAACTTTACAAGGATATTGTTGAATATAGATGGTAGTATTGTGAAGTGGAAGTGATAACTTGGGAAAAGTGGTAACCTTGAATGAAAATGTTTACAGTCTTTCTCCATCCCTATCTATCTTTTTTCCTCAACAGTAATACACACTGCAGGTGGAGAATTTGAGCATGGTAGTGATGGATTCAAAAGAATCTCAAGATTAGTTTATATTAATCTACAGTTGGAGGATCAGGCATGGTCCTTCTCCTCCTGTATCTATTTGTTCTTTTGAACTGTTGAGGGAAGAAGCTTATGGCTTTTTGTCTCCTTTTTGATCAAATCATTTTAGCAAAGACTAAGTACAAGTCTATGCTTATAAGTCATATTTGATAGTTGAATGATCAATTCTATTTATTTCACTGTATTTTTCAAACTTATCTCGGTTAGTGCTATGCTAACTAATTGATCGTGAATGGAAAAAGTTGTTGTCATGAAAGAAAATTAAGGGAACAGATTAATCAACTCAGATTTTAAGGTAGGAAAATTTCAATGTTAACCAGGAATTCTGCCTAGAGACTACGTGTATGTTTCATGAATGTAAAAAGTTGCTGTCATGGTTTTTATGGTTTCCCTCCACTTCCTTGCAGCAACATTTGTTAATATAACTCATTCCTCTTTGATAAAATAAGAATTCAAAAAGGAGCTACGAGAAGAATATTGCTTTTATTTGGAATGATTTTTCATGTTGATGTTAGAATGATTTATATCCTCTCCAATATCCTTAAGATACAAAGTGAATTTTAGAATTTGTATCTAGAGTAAAACTCATTTATACATAAAATTATTTCAATTTCTTGCCAACTAGACACCCCATTTAACAAGAGAAGTTCTATGGGGCTCAAACCAAGAATCTTTCAAGGGCTTCCGTTGAGAACAAGGTGGTGAAGGATGTGACAAAAGTAGTTGGGAGATCCCACTATAATTGCATCAAGACAGAAGTAGTTGGGAGATCCCAATATAATCTCATTATATTTAGGACACATGTTTAGTCTATCAGTTTTTGTGTAAACATCAATTTGTATTTAGGACAAAGTTGTGAACAATTTGTTTATTACAAAGGTGCATTTGTATTGAAACAATTGTAAAGGTTCTGAAACAATTATTTAGGACACATTTGTATTGATGTTTAGTCATGTTTAGTCCATCAATTTTTGTGTAAACGTTAATTTGTATTTATGACAAAGTTGTGCTGAGGATGAGACTAATATTGTTGTTAATAGGAACTGAAATTTTTGTTAATAGATATTGATATTGTTGTTACTAGGTACTATTATTGTTGTTAGTGGGTACTGTTATTATTGTTAACGACCCCTATTATTGTTGTTAACGTCCCCTGTTATATTGTTAATGGGTATTGTTATTGTTCTTAACGCCCCTTGATATTGTTGTTAACGCCCCCTGTTATTGTTGTTAACGCCCCCCCTGTTATTGTTGTTAATGGGTACTGTTATTGTTGTTAACGCCCCCTGTTATTGTTGTTAACGCCCCCTGATATTGTTGTTAATGCCCCCTGTTATTGTTGTTAATGGGTACTGTAATTGTTGTTAATGGGGGCTGATGTAGTTGTTAAAGGGGCTGATATAGTTGGTAATGGGGCTGATGTAGTTGTTAAAAAAGCGAAAGGACAAGGAGCCAGTAGCTACTATTCGAAAGAAACCCAGAAAAGCTACCGTGCCTTCTACTGAGTTTCGAGGCTAGTCATCTTCGAAGGTATCTGGATCTACCCCTTCTCTTTTAGAAACCTCAAGAATTGGTAGACCTCCTCCTGGATATCTCTGTAATCCCATAGTCTACTTTGAGTTTGACCTGAAACTTTTTCTTGAGCACTATGCAAATCGTGGTTTCTGTCCCACGGTTTATGTTGATTTGGTTAAGCTTAAGGATGAAAGTAATCTAGACTTATCCTCTTGGCTTAAGCCTTGTGAAAACCTCTTAGCTATTCGAACTTCCTATAGTCCTTCAATTTTCAAATCCTTTTATTTCAATATGAGAATCACCAATAGTCTTGATGACAATGGTGATCTTGTGGAAGAACGAATGACTACCTTTGTTAGGGGTAGGAGAGTCATTATCACTGTTGAATACCTTAATACTATCTTAAGGATAATTGATCCTCCCCCTATCCCATAAAATAAATTCACTGATGAGGAAATTTTCCAAATTCTCAGGCCAAGTGAACCGTTAGGGTCACTGAACTTTGCCCATGTTGCCATGCCTCTTATTCATAGGGCTCTTTGGTATATTTATTCCAATAACCTTATTCAAAAAGACAAAGATTTTACTAACTTTGCTCAAAGGGACTACTATCTCTTTGCTTCTATTGTTGCTAAAGTTCCTCACAATATTGGCCAGTGGATTTATAATGAGATAAAAAGGTTTAGGTTTGATTCCAAAGTGTTAGCCACTATCCCTTTTCCAAACTTAATTTCTATAATCCTCTTTCAAGAAAAGATATGGCATCCAGAGTTAAATGAGAAACCAGTGTCTCCTTTGATGTTTGGCCAATTTCATTTGAACCATATGTGGATTTTCTTTAGAGAAGGGTTAGGTCAGTCTAGAGCTCCTTATAAGTCTAGAGCTACTCAGTCTAGAGCCAATAAGGCTCAATCCTCACCTGCAGCTGGGGCTGAGTCCACTTTTTCTCAACCTCCTTCATCCATGCTTGGTGCCTTTGTCAAGGCAATTGTTGATAAGGCTATTGTTGAATCCTTAAGCTCACTTCAGACGTCTATGATTTCCCAGTACCATGAGCTTACAGAGAAAATTGAGACTAAGGTTGGTAAACTAGTAACTGAGGTCACCAAGAGCCATGACAAGTTGGTGGAAGTTTAGGAAGAACAAGCTAAGAGACTTGAGTCTATGGAAGAGCAGATTGAGAACATAGAGGGTACTTTGGAAGATTATGCTGCTAAGTTCACCTCTATCTCAGCCATGCACAACATTATTGACAATAAGGTTGCAAAGTTGTTGGATCCCTCTTCTTCTGTTGCTACTGATGTTAGACCTTTTGCATCCATACCTTCCTCTTCTCCTAGACCTTCCTGTCCTATCCCCTTTTCTTCTCTTATACCTTCTTTCACTACACTCATTGTTTCCTTTACCCCTACCACCATACCTATCCTCGCCTCTCAACCTACCACAACCAAATTATCACCCTCTTCTTCCAGAAAGAAGAATTTTGTTTTTGAATTTTGAAAAAATAAGTAATTATGGTTTTATTTAGAAAAAAAATATTGATATGTGGATGGAGTAGATAATGCTAGAATGAAGAATGTTATTGAATGAGATATTACAGAAAGTTTATAGAAGTCATAAATGAAGTAATTTTATTTTTTTGGGATATTAGGGGAGTAAGGAGTGAATAAGTCAGAAGCTAATAAGTAGGAGAAATTGTATATTTTGGAGCATAACAGGTAAGTGAATAACGTCCCATTATAAATTTTTATAAATGACATTTTACTACTTGTTGAATTTTTATATCTAATACCACAATTTTAACGATGATTTCATAACGAAAAGATCACAAGATTTATTTCATTCTCTTATTGGTTTTGAAATCAGAAACAATTAAGGAATTTAATTTTCTGTTATTATTTGGGAAGGGTTTTATCGACGTATTGAATCTGAAGAAATTTTTTGAGATATTGTTGTGAACTTTCATGTTGGGGTCTTCTATTATGTTGTATTTGATATAATCCATTATGGTATTGAAAGAAGAAAGTTTCATTGCTTTGATAAATCGGCCCCAAAATATACTTGGAAACGATTTTGAAAGGACTAGAATATAGAATGCTGGATACTAACAGCAGTATTGTTAGTTATTGGCGCGCCATGGTTCACTCAAGCCCGCTTTTCATTCGTGGGCATAGTGCTCATGCTTGATATTTGTGGGATTTGTTCCCACGCTTGTTATTTGTGGGTCTTATGCATGCACTTGTTTTATGGCCTTGTGATGCGCTTGCTTGGATAATTACCCTCATGGATTGTGTCCCCACACTTGTGTTCGTAGCCTTGAGCTACGCTTGGTTAGTTACTCTCATAAACTGTGTATCTACGCTTGTCATTTGTTCTGTTGACGTCCTACGTATAGATGTGATTTAGTGTTTTTAAACTAATTTTGTTAAACAAGATGTTTTATCATGTATTTGGCTTTATTCGTTTAATGATCTTATATTTAGTTTCATTTATTATTATGATTGTATATTGTAGAAATATCCCTTTATGCTTTAATAGTTATGTCTATTCTCATGCAATCGTATGGTTAAGAGTTACAACCATTCTTATGTGACCATACACAATTTATAGGATGTGGGATTGTGGGAGTAAATAATCTAAATAACACACACAGAACAATGTTCTCCTCCCTCTAAAATGATCTCTCATAAGAGTGTTCTCCTCTCTTCTTCTCTTTGGTGTATTTGTTGTGTAACGTGATCGGGGTCGGCATCGGTGCTCCGATTTTGTTTGAGTACTTCAGCTAGTTAGTCATATTCCAAGTATGCCCAAAATTCTTACACAACCCTATGATGTTATTTGGCATATGGGATTTAGGGGATGAGATTTGTAACATGTATTATTTTTAGGAATTACATAGTCAGCTGTAAAACAGAAAAATGATAATTATATTGAACAAAACTATATTTCATTGTATACACATATTTTTTAAGCTATGCCCTTATAATCTATGGTGAATATATATGTGTGAAAGTGAATTTTGCCCCAAAGATAGTTTGGGAGGAGTTAAGCATATCCTAAAATATAGTGAATTGTTGCTCTTTCTAACTGTTAATGTCAAGTCAACCATTAGTGTAGGACGAAATATCTTTTTTACCCAACCTTTATTTTTTATTTTTCTTTTTTTTAAAAAAAATTAAGAGACAACCTTGCATTGATTTTATAAAATTATGGGTACAAAAAAAGATTATCGGTCACATTTCTCCATATTTGTATGTTGTTTATTCAAAGGGCAAACAAGTTAAAATTGTATGTGACAAATCTAAGCAGTCGAAAATTGTATTACATTTTTTATAACTTTGATGATATTCTTGCACTGCCCTTACCAACTAAAGAATACTGGCTATAGATATTACATTATGAAATTCATGAAGGATGTTGTAACTCGTGATCAAATTTTTGTTCCTGACAATGTATGATTTTGTTTCTCTTTATATGATTTTTTTAATTAATTGATTTATAATTGTTAATACTTATTTTTATGATATGTTTTGCCAATTATTGTGCATTATTATATGCTAACACATATAGTCCAAAATACACTGACAACCAGGTGAATGAAGTCATTGAAAAGTGGTGTAAACATGTGGTTGAAGCTATTAAGTATGTTGTTTATTACCTTAGTGTAATCATGGCTATCAGTTGTTTATTTTAGAATTACTTGAATAGTAGTAGATTGACTTCATTGACAAGCAGTATATACGTATGTTAAGTTGGTATTTATATTGAAAGTTAATTGTATTGCAATTTTGGTATCGATTGTTTGATACAAGTTTGTTAAGTATGGTGGCTAAAGAAATCAATATCTAAAACAGTTATCCATTTAGTATTGTAAATATTAAAAAAACAACTATCCATTTGATATATCTATTGTAGCACAATTCCAACAAAGTGTTACAAAAGGTTAAAATTTTTATTTAAAAAAATATCTATTGTAGCCCTTTTTATGAAAAAGTGTATATAAGAGTTCATTCAAATTGTAGCATGTTATAAGTGCTACAAAAACTTATTCTAGCACAACACATGTGTTTTTAGCACTTATAAAGTGCTACAAAAATGGACAAATAAGTGCTATGAATTAAATTTTTTTTTTTTTTTAGGAGTGTTGTAGGGATAAGGGTCTTATTTCCAACAGAAGTTTTCGCTCAGAAGCATTGGGTGGACGAAAGTTTTTTTTTGGGATCAAAATTGCCACGGAAGTTCACAAAACGTAGCAATTTTGCCCCTCCATTAATTTTAACCGTTAAGTTTAACTGAGTGCACACGTGGCATGCCACCTCATCAATCAAATAAGAGTTAAATATCATTTTTGCCCCGGAAGTTTTCGCTTAGGAGCAATTTTGCCCTAGAAGTTTACAAAACGTAGCAATTTGACCCTTCTATCCCCCAATATTAAATCAATTAAAGAACACACATGTCATATCTTAAAAAGGTCAAACTTGGAGTCAGAGAGGGAGATCCTTGAGACGTTGAGCTCAAGGTGGCGAGAATTTGTGAAGCCGAACTGGTCAAAGGAACTGAAAGGTCTGTTGCAAAATCCAGAGGAAGTATCACTTATGATCTAAGAAAATGAAACGCAAAACGAGAAATGAATTGTCCCAAAAATTGGTTCAGTAAGACAAATAAATAGTGATAGTATTTACCTTTGTATAGATTGATCTAGGCCACCTACCTCATCCCACAAGATAAATCTATACTGCTCCTTAAAATTCCAACGATTTTAAGTTATGCTTACTGCTCCTAAAAATAGTGATTATCCTAAATGTTCCTGGTCGGTCATCTACGCAGGAGCGAAGATGAAATAAGATCAGTATGACTTTGATAAGGTATGGGGATACGAATCAAAGTCATAGGCACTTATAAGAGTACAAGGTGCTGGACCGACTCACTATGAGAAAGCTGCATGGATTAAGTCATAAACCTTTCTCATGTATAACCGCGTCACAATGCCCTTTGACCTGAAATCATCATGGATTCCTACATAATGAGTCGATGATCTTTGACCTAGTCAAAATTCACATTTGATCGGGTGATGATAAAGGCTTGGATCGGGATCAGTGATTTTCATGCAGAGGAATGTGAATGGTCAAGATGGAATTTGTCCCTCAAATTTGTAGAGAGATAATATTGGGCCCCTCGATGAGTGAGTCTGAGAAATGTATGGCCATACTACGATGGAAATGAGTTTCCATTTCAATTGTTAGACTACTCAAGAATCGAGAAAGTAATGGTCAAGAACAGGAAGTTGACATTATCCATGCCTCATCCTTGACCAAGTTATCGTGTGACAAAAGGGACATGACATGGTTGTATGATAAATTTTATCATATCATCGATCCCCATATGAATTGGGTAGTCGCAATGTCTTGCTAGAGGCCGCTTGCGACTTGTGGGCTGATACAGTATTGGCCCGCTGCCAATCTCATGTGGGCCTGCAGGGTCGCACACAAGAATAGCCCAACACGAGCAAAAGTGTTCAGATTCATTGAATCTTATATATGTCTAAGATTTAATGAATACTTTATTGAATCTAGGATATATATATATATATTCATTATTAAATTCGAAAATAATAATATTATTATTTATAGATAATAATATTATTGTATAGTATTTAATTTATTTGATAAATTGAATGACTATAATAAATTGAGATATTGTATCTCAGATTTAATTTTCGAATAAAGATGTAATATCTCATATTTAATTAAATTGAGATATAGTATCTTAGATTTAATTAAATAGAAAGATATCATATCTCAGATTTAATTTATAGAAATAAATCAAATCAGCAGGCTTTTAATTCAGATTAAATAATTAGATTAGATTAGATGTATTAGAAAGATTTAATTAATGCTATTTATATCTAAAATTCGAATTAAGATTAATTGAGATTAATCTTAAATATTTTAATATGGCCCAATTAGGGTTTTAGAAACTCTATAAAAGATATTGATCTAGTCGTATTAAGATAAGGAAAAAGCCGCGAAAGAAATCCTAGAGAGAAAAACGTGAAACACAAAGTAAGAATGCGCTAGCACGCTGGCGTACGTGTTGGAGAGCTGTTCGGTGTGGATACCGGTAGAGGGAGTGGATTCATAGAGTCGACTCCTAGAAATTGATTGAGCAAGAAGGTGTTAGCCCACGTGTTTGAGAAATAATGCATACAAGCTCGTATAGGTACGATTTCTCTAACGAACATTGATTTAAACGCCGTTGATAAATCCTCTCTATGGGATTCGTAAAATTTTAATGGATGAGAATCCTTCCACTGCGTGTATGGATCCCAACAATGACATGTGTGTTCTTTGACTGATTTAATAGTCAAATTTAATATTGGGGGACAGAAGGGCAAAATTGCTACGTTTTGTAAACTTCTGGGGCAAAATTGCTCATAAGGGAAAACTTCCAGGGCAAAAATGATACTCCTCCGGTCCTAATTATAAGACATATTTAACCGATTTTGTGGAGATTAAGGAAAGAAGTTAACTTAGTTAATTTTACATTTTTTTTTTCCTAAAACACCCTTATATAAATTTAAAATGACATAAGTAAAAGTGAATCAATAGCGCCTACCACATACCTCTCTAACCTAAAATTTTCCTTTTCACACGTTATTTAATTGAAATAGTAGTCTTGCTATATATACATATGTGTGCGTGTGTGTATACATACATATACATATACATATACATACACACACACACACACACACACACACACACAAATATATATATATATATGACTTGTAACTGAATGAACTATCTCACTTGGTTGTTGAAGAAATGCATATATCAGTAGCTCTGATCTCCTATCTCGGGTGATAAGAGCTGCAGATATTTGCCTCTCTCATCTTTGCGAGGCAATCTGCTCAAATACAAGTCAAGGTTTGCTCATTTTTTTGGCGTGAATACTTCTACTCTCGAGAACATTCAACATACGACAGAGATTGGGTTCCATTATAGCCACCTTTGTCTCACGAAAATATGTCTCGATGAAATTGACTCAATGGCTTTTCGTGGGAGATCGGCGGCTATATTGAGTCCGAATCCCCACGGATATGTTGGACTATTTTTGGTTATTTCATTATGTGAAATTTATTACTGTGGACCCTTTTAGAAAAATTAAAGAAAAAAATTAAATGAATTGAAAGTTTGGTTTTAAATATTTGTACCAAACTAATTAGTTTGATTCATAAAGTTTTAATGAGTTTGGAATTTTTTTTCAAAAATAATTTTGTAGCGGTTTTTGATAATAACCGCTACGAATATGGACATATTGTAGCGGTTATTACGTAACCGCTACGTAATCTGAAGGGTCAGCTTTTGTATCGGTTATTGTAGCGGCTACATCATAACCGCTACGTAATATCAACTGTCGCCTATTTTGTAGCGGTTTATGTGGCGGTGAGATGTCAACCGTTACAAAATTTAAAAATTTGTAACGGTTTCTTTGGTTATTCGCTACAAAATGTACGGTTTTTTAAACAGTCACTTCTCATTTTCAAAGTCACACTTCCAACGGTTTGAGTTTTCACCGTTTTTACCTTTCAACCCATCTTTAAACTTTTACTTTTAAACTTCTACCTTTCAACATCATGGTTTCTGGAGGAGATAAGGAAAAGGGAAAAGCAGGTGTCCCAGAGAGAAGGGGTTTAAGGGGGAGTAGTAGTAGAGGGGGCCAGACGAGAGGGCGTGGGGCCCGATATATACCTCCGCCATCTCAGGGGCTGAACGAGTTTTCCGATCTCTTCGTCGATGAAGAAATTCCAAACGTGGGGACCGTAGGGGGAGTGTAATACCCTAAAATCTGACTTAGGGTAAAAATCATAAAATGAGTAAATAATACCTATTAAAAAATAAGTGAATATGAGGTCTCAAACACCTTGTATTGAGTTTACCTTGTTGTTAGGGTAATCTCCCTTGAAATTAGATAATTTGCAATTAGGTCCCTAAAACGTTTGGAAATTTGCAAATAGGTCCCTAAGCACATTATGGGTTATAAATACCGTGAAAGCTATAAAAGAGGCAAGTAAATATCTATTTGAAATAGGGAAGGGTATTGTCCTAATTTAGGTAATTTATTAAATTACAAACCTGGAGAAATTGTATAACAAGAGTCGAAAAGTATCCAAATGACCAAATGACCCCGTAAATTTTAGTACAGTACAGAAGACATGAAAACACAAATGTCAGTGCAAAATTTATGAGGTAATGAGTTGTTATAATTGAGAAAATTATCAAAGATTAGTAAGGGATTAATTAAGTAATTATTGGCTAATTACTTAAGCATAAACGAAGGAAAATTCAAAGATAATTATGTAAAACCCTATAAGTAGGGGATAATGGCTAAAACTTAGCATAAAATATACTTGCTAATTAGTTGGAAAATATGAAGAAAAGAATATATGAGATTAAATGTATGAAACCCCTAAAGCTTAAATCCATGTTAATTACTTAAGGAGCCAATAAGAGAATTCTTGTTAATTAAAATAAGATGATTAATACATGATATAAAATAATTAAAGCAATTTGAAGAAAACAAAATGGGGAGGGATACGAATGGATTGTTGTATGTATGCAGCCAAAGTTGTTGAAAGAAATTATGTGTGTCTTGAGTAAAAAAGAGAGTGATGTGGCCAAGTGTGAGCCTAGCAATTGAAAGTGATATTTTGTGCAAGTGGGAATCAACCTCCTTGGTCATAAATCAAGCAAACATTTCGAATTGGATGTAGGAAGGAGAGAGAACGTATAAGAGTGTATTGAATTGAGTTCTTTGGGTGTGTATAACCGAATTGGAGAAAGAAAAGTAAGTGTATATAAATGCAAGTGGTTGATTAAAGTAGAAAGAAGGAGGAGAAAGCTTTAAATAAAGTGAACAATGCAATTGGCCATATAAAACATATTAATTGGCTAAAGGAATAAAAGATGTCGGCACACACATTCTATGGAGTAGAATGAGTTTCAAAAGGTGCTTTTTATTCCATGGTTTACAAGGAAAGAGGAAGTTTGGAAGATTACCAAAATGCCCTTACAATTCTTCTATAAATAGCCTTCAAGTCTTTACAAAATCCTCACACCATTTCTTTGAGCAAGTTTAGAAATCCTAGAGAGAAGTTAGAGAGAGGAGCTCTGGAGAAAAGTCAGAGCGAAGCTCCGGGTAAGTTTTTCGGTACAAGCTTTAAGCTTCCGTAGTTCTTTCAATAGTTAGAGTAGTAATGTTAGAGTAGCCTTTAATCTTTCAAGTATGATTAGATATCATATGATAGGGCTATTTTAAGTTAGAATTTCGAAAATTATCATTGGGTCGAAGTTCTGACAAAATTATGGAAAATCGAAGTCAAAGTAACGAAGTGCTGGCGAAATTCCGCCAATTAGGGGTATAGGGGCAAAATGGTAATTTTTACCTAAAATGCCAGTCGTAATGTCAAATCACTAATGAAAGTGATATTACCCTTATAGGATATCGAAACTCGATTTGCTGCCGTTATGTTGCCCGACGTGCCACCGTTGGACGTTTCACGCTTTCCAAAAAGTACGATTTCCGACTAAGTACTGTCTACCGTCAACGAAGGTACGTTCGCGTACTGTAACACTAACTCTGATGTTTATGGTATGCATATATGTGGTATGTGTGTAGGAGTGTTATATTGTTTGAGTACATATAGTGGTTAGAGGATATGTCTGTATGCTGGGTGCAATATGTCTGTATGCTATCGGAGCATTAGTCCCGGCATGAATTTAACTATGTTATTACGAGACAGTTTGGTGCCGAAGGCAAGGCTAGTCTACGTGGGTGTGCCATAAGTCGCCGTATAAGTCGGTGAGGCCCCATGGTAGACACTTACTTGGCCATTCTGTTCGGTTAACGGAGTTATGTTCAAAAGCCTTTTCAAAAATTTTGGAGCATATTTTGAAAATGAGTACTGATATAGCCCAAGGTCGTGTGTACCACCTCATTTCGGTGTCTTGGTTTGAACCTAGTATACCATTTCGATCAGTGTACCACTTTCGTCTAAGTACATCAATTCGATAATCCCGATATCGGTTCGATAACCCCGATATCGATCTCCGATAATCTCGATAACCCCGATATCGCTTTCGGATAGCTTTCGATAGCTCGATATCGCCTCCGATAGCTTCGATAGCTCGATATCGGTGTCGATAGCTCGATATCGTTGTGTCGATAGCTCGATATCGAGTCTCCGATAGCTCCGATATTAGTCTCCGATCATTCGATAATCACCGCTCAGGCTGGATGGTGATTCTTTCCTAGCACCAAGCTTATATGCGAAGATAGGCCACGCTGGATGAAACTCTGAGACCAATAAAGATAAGTACATGCAGTATTTGACTCATGTATAGGAGCTTCCGATACGTGTTTCCTCGTACTGCTTTTGAGTAGAAAGAACCAACGAGAATCTAACGAAGGAAAGGATCGAAACCCAGCTCCGTGGTTTGGAGACGATAATCATATGTTTTTACGAATATCCTTGGTGGCCTAGTGTCGGTGAGAGTACTTCAAAGGAGAACTCGTAGTCTTCATAACGTAAGACCATTCGAACTTTCGATAGCTTTACCCCGAAACTTGAGTAGATCTCTCGTGACGTGTTCCATGTTTCTTCGTTATTACAATTCGAATCCAGTGATCGTGTCATTGAGTAGGAGGTATTTTGTGTTATCATGGTGTGTGGGAACCATGGAAACATTTAAAGTATCTTGTGTTGCCATGGTGTAGTCCAAGGAGACATTTTGGTATTTGTGGTGTTGACCGCGGTGTATGAGCCACGGAGACACTATATATCAAGGTACGATATGACGGGGATCTTTATGGTCAAACCAAAGCGAATTCTCGATTATCAAGAGGAGCGGCTGGCGGACAAAGTAAGGATCCGACGCGTGGAGTCCAAAGTCCGAGTAGGACGAAGGTTAGATAGTATGAAGTTTAGATAGTATAGTGCAAATTTCGAGGACGAAATTTTGTTTAACGGGGGGAGAAATGTAATACCCTAAAATCTGACTTAGGGTAAAAATCATAAAATGAGTAAATAATACCTATTAAAAAATAGGTGAATATGAGGTCTCAAACACCTTGTATTGAGTTTACCTTGTTGTTAGGGTAATCTCCATTGAAATTAGATAATTTGCAATTAGGTCCCTAAAACGTTTGGAAATTTGCAAATAGGTCCCTAAGCACATTATGGGTTATAAATACCCTGTGAAAGCTATAAAAGAGGCAAGTAAATATCTATTTGAAATAGGGAAGGGTATTGTCCCTAATTTAGGTAATTTATTAAATTACAAACCTGGAGAAATTGTATAACAAGAGTCGAAAAGTATCCAAATGACCAAAATGACCCCGTAAATTTTAGTACAGTACAGAAGACATGAAAACACAAATGTCAGTGCAAAATTTATGAGGTAATGAGTTGTTATAATTGAGAAAATTATCAAAGATTAGTAAGGGATTAATTAAGTAATTATTGGCTAATTACTTAAGCATAAACGAAGGAAAATTCAAAGATAATTATGTAAAACCCTATAAGTAGGGGATAATGGCTAAAACTTAGCATAAAATATACTTGCTAATTAGTTGGAAAATATGAAGAAAAGAATATATGAGATTAAATGTATGAAACCCCTAAAGCTTAAATCCATGTTAATTACTTAAGGAGCCAATAAGAGAATTCTTGTTAATTAACATAAGATGATTAATACATGATATAAAATAATTAAAGCAATTTGAAGAAAACAAAATGGGGAGGGATACGAATGGATTGTTGTATGTATGCAGCCAAAGTTGTTGAAAGAAATTATGTGTGTCTTGAGTAAAAGAGAGTGATGTGGCCAAGTGTGAGCCTAGCAATTGAAAGTGATATTTTGTGCAAGTGGGAATCAACCTCCTTGGTCATAAATCAAGCAAACATTTCGAATTGGATGTAGGAAGGAGAGAGGGAACGTATAAGAGTGTATTTATATATGTGGTGTGAATGATGATTAGATATTGGCCAAGTATTAAAGCATAAATGAATCAAAAAGCAAGGTTGAAAAGTCAAATAAAGTGGCCAAATTAATTGAGTTCTTTGGGTGTGTATAACCGAATTGGAGAAAGAAAAGTAAGTGTATATAAATGCAAGTGGTTGATTAAAGTAGAAAGAAGGAGGAGAAAGCTTTAAATAAAGTGAACAATTGTTGGTTTTGATTAGTTTTGATGATGTCTTATATAGATGTCATTCTTAATAGCAAAAAGGTTGCATACTACATTTATCTTTTACTTTGACTAATTATTATATTTAATGTAGATGCAAAGTTTTATGATGGAGAATGTTGATTGAAGAAAGAAGCTCTTGCACAATATAATGGGAATATCATAATATTAAGGAAGCAAGAGGTTATCAAATGATTTTGGGGGATAATCTAGAAGGAGAGAAGAAATTGAAGAAGGAAGAACTTGCAATGCAATGGAATATCTTTATTGAAGTTCTTATATTGATGCTAGAAGTATCCAAGATCATATGGAAGCTGGAACGGATCAATTCGAGTTTAAACCATCAAAAATCAGTTCCAGGATGAGCAAACTCGAGTTCATAACTTGCAAACTCGAGCATGTAATGTCCTCGGCAACTCGGCGCCTCTGGACAAGTCAAACTCGAGCTTAGAACTCAAACCTCAGGTTTGGAACTCCAAACTCGAGCCCATCATTAGCAAACTCGAGCCTGTAGTGTCTTCAGCATTTCGGTGTCTCTGGACAAGGCAAACTCGAGCCTATTAGTTGGCAAACTCGAGCTTACAGCGGTGTTCAACATTTCAGCTACTCTGTTCCACGTTTCACTCGGGCGACGTGTGGTCATTCGATGATATCTCCTAAAATACAGATCGGATTGAAGTGAAACCAGTGGCATATGAAACTAGACTCCCAATGCGTCATTTTGATATATAATTGAAGCCAAACGGAGTCAAGATGAAGGAGCTATGAATTTATGAAGTTGACAGTGATATTCACGTCACACAAATGACCAACCTTCAATGTTTTGAGTTTATCTCACAAACGGAGAATCCAATTGAGCTGAAATCGGTGGCATTGGAAAGTAGACTCAAAGGGCTTTCCATCGATGGGTTAAACAACTAAAACGGAGTTCAGACCATGGAGATATGGCCCCGAAAGTAGACAGTCTGTTCTGGGTATTGCAATTTGCTAAAGAGAAGCAAACTCGAGCCTATTAGTTGGCAAGCTCGAGTTCGCGGGTTCTGAGAGCTATCGGGTCGCGAAAATCATCCAAACTCGAGCCTATAAGTTACAAACTCGAGCCTAGACAAGACAGAGAGCAAAATATGATTTTGAAGAGACCCAAACTCGAGCCTATAAGTATGGACTCGAGCACGGATCTTACAAACTCTAGAGTTTGTCTCTAAACCTCCGGTTTGCACCTGAACCGAGACATTCAAAAGCTTTGCAAACTCGAGCCTACTTATGTAAACTCGAGTTCACGCTCTGCATCAGAAAAACACCATTCCGAAAGTCTCATTTCTCATCCAGATGATTACCCAATAACTTATACTTCTTCTTAACATTATTTATATCATTTATGTATAAGTTTCGGGTGATTAAAATGAAGGATTAGAAGCAAATCTCAAAGTGACAGATTTGTGAAGAACCTTGCGTCGAGAATTTCGAAATGGGAAAGAACACGAGATAACTTGCAGAAATGAAGTTGAATACTCAATTGTAATGCTTCTCCAAAGGATTAAATCATTCGAGATGATGAAATACTCCAACGGACATAAGCCAAACAGATTCAGCATTCGAATTTAATGTTCATGACAGGTCACTATTCTAATATTCATTCAAAAACGAAGCAAAATGGGCAACTTGCTAGGAATGGTGGATAATCATCTTCAAACGGACGAGAAAGCACCTGAATATCGGGGATCAATTCTTGAAGAATCAACATTCAAATATTTAAGTCGAATTGTTCCCAACAACTAGAATTTCGAATGGAGTCAAATCGAAATGGATATGCAACGGTCATAATCTTCAATGCGAGCAATCATCGAGATATTCAAGAAACATTATGACCCAACGGCTATATTCCTCATCCATGACCACAACGACTAGAAATTCAAATGGAGACAATTCGAATTGAGAAGCAACGGTCATATGAAGATTTGCCGCTATATATAGAGCTGCATACAAACCTTCAAAGATACAACAACAAGCGAGAGAACAAGCTTACATCTTCAACATGCTATTACTCGATCTTTATATCATTTACTCTCGATTTTCAATGTCTATATATCATAGAGAGTGAAATGTTTTGTATTGTACTTCGGTGTTTATCCATACACTTCGAGAGAGAAGAATCATTGTAAACATCCTATCATTATATCTTGAGTTACTCAAGATTGGGTGATCTTGAGTGGGAAACACATTGTGTTGATTACAACTTGTAAGGGGAGTGAATCCTAGTGAGAGGATTACTTGAGTGCGAGTGTGTAATCAAACGGGTGTATTGATTATAGTTTGTAAGGGGAGTAAGTCCTAGTGAGAGGATTACTTCGAGTACAGAACGTGTAATCAAGTTGAAAGAAGATAGTGGATTGAAATTCTCAAGTGGAGCTTGGGGACTGGACGTAGGTCAAGGATTGGGCCGAACCAGTATAAATCACAGTTTGCATATTCTCTTCCCTTATCTCTTACATTCCAGCATATATGTTTGAATGATTGCTTATCACTTTATAAATTATTATTGTCATTCAAACTACTTTCAATAAGTTGCAGAAAAGTTTTTAAAGTTCTAAGTTTTTAATCAAACACCCAATTCACCCCCTCTTGGGTGATAGCCAAGTCTTTCATTTGGTATCGAGCTAGGCTCTTGTTTAAAGGACTTAACAGTCTCAAGAGTTATCAAATGGCTAATTTTGGGTGCTGCTCGTTTTGAAAGGTTTTGACTTTACCATTCCACCACTTTTCAAAGATATTGATTTTTGGTTTTGGAAAGCTAGAATGACTAGTTTTATAAAAGCAACTGATTTTGATATGTGGAAAGTCTTTACAAACGTTTTTGACTTTACTCCAAGAAAGGATTGGACAAAACAGATATGAAAATGTTTTCATTAAACATTAGAGCAATGAACATATTATACAAGTCTTTAACCGAAAAGATTTTGAGAAAATCAAATGTTGCTCTAGTGCTAAAGATATTTGGGATACTCTTGATTCTATTTATGCTTCTAACAATTGTGTTGAAGTTGAAAGTGTTGACAGTTCATCGAAACTATCATTTGTGTATCCACATTTGATGAACAATTGGAAGTGAAGAATAAAGAAGGAGAAATCTTAGAACACTTCCATGATCTAGTCAATACGAAAGAACAAGAGAGTGAGGATTCCCAAGAAGAGCTCATTGTTCACGACAGTGATCAACAATTACTTGGAGCTCGAGATGCATATATGGTAAACCATTCCAATTCTTCTTGTGTAGTTAAAAATGTTTATGAACATTTGCATAAAACTGTTCGCAACCATTTACTAATTCTATGTTGAAAAATGAACATGTTTTCGAAAATCATCTTTGGAAAAACATGTGGGAATAAAGAATATACAAATATGGGTCATTTGACATTGCATCCGCTTGATCAATACAATTCTTGCAAAACTGAACATAATATGCATCATTCTATTATTTGCAATTATTGTGGAAATTCTGGACATATCTCTCATACATGCTATATTAGGAGAAATTCTAATATGAGAAATAAATTAGTTTGGGTTCCTAAAGGACAAGTAAGGTCCACTACTAACAGTCAAGGACCCAAGTATAAATGGGTACCAAAACATCCATCTAGTGCTTTATGTGTGCGAGAATGATTTGAAAATCAATGGACATAAGGGTATAGAAAAGATGAACAAGAAGCCAAGAGGTTCTCATGCACCAATGAAGAAGATCATATCATCAAGCAAGAGAAACCTTAGGGCATCCATTGCTAGAACTACAAGGTCTAAACATCAAAGGAAGCAATGGATACAAGTAAGAAGAGTATCATCCACCTCAAGAACAAACTACCATAGAGTATCATTCAACTATCTTGAGGAGAACAAGAAGAGGAGAACCTCTCAAGCATCAAATAGAAGACTCTTGAAGTCTACATTTTACGAGAGAGCCTTGCCCACACCCATAAGAAAATATATGAAGAACCAATGGGTAAGCAAAGGCAATACTCCAAGTACCTAAGGTAAAGGTATACAATGGTAAAACCTCCTTTTCTATCATTTGAAATATTCATTGAGGTTTTGTATTCGTAACCTTAGGAATGAACATTGCAAACTATTTTAAAATTGGGCTTTAACATCCCGATTTATTCTTCAAAGGGATTGCAATGTTAATAACTTAATTCTGTATGCATACATGATGATTTGAAAAGAAAGTATCTCTTTTATGCATAAAGTCATGATTAATTCATTGTGCTCATCTATGCTGAATTGATTATATTCATAAGAGCATGTGAATTTTTGGTCTCTACAAGCTAACAAAGATTGGATCCAAGGAAGGTTGGATACCAAGAAAGAAAAGGATTTATACAACTTTGTAGGATCAAGGAAAGCTTCTCAAAGATGCAACATAGAGAAATGATCCAAGTCTTGAGAAAGCTAAACAACCTATCTTTGGATGTTGATGGTGAACATTGGAAAAGGAGTTATCTACATCAACCCATCTCAACCAAGCAAGCTTCTATGAAGATAAAAGGAATTACGGTGATATCTAATCCTTGCCTCTTACAATGATTATATGAAATTCATTTTTGATTTGCTTTTGGTTAAAAGGATTTGAAACTTAATCAATTTCAATCAGCAATCTTTCTGTCAAAACCAAACTTTAGTTTAGAAATGCAAATTCTGTTTTAATCCTTCAAAAAAATGAGTTTTAAGAGTTTACAAATGTGTAAACTCGAGCTGCGAATGCAAGCTCGAGTTTGCCTCGCGGGAAGTTTCCCAATTAAAAACCATTTGTTTAAACTCCAGAGTTTTGTGTAGAGTTTGTTTAAACTCCAGAGTTTTGTGTAGAGTTTGTTTAAACTCCAGAGTTTTGTGAAGAGTTTGCCCTTGGCAAAGAGCTTCCAAGTTTTTATATTTTCGCAAACTCTAGAGTTTATATTCAAACCTCCGGTTTTCTCGGGAATAATTAATTTGGTTTGACATGAATAGTGTCAAACTCGAGCCTATTTTTATGAACTCGAGCCGGTACTTTAAAATGAGTAAAGTTGAATTTCTAACTCCAGAGTTTATATCTAAGCTCCAGTTCACGTTTTGAAGAACTAATTTATTTTGGCATGAACAGTGTCGAACTCGAGCACGCTCACTAATGGACTCGAGTTTGCCCATTTTACAAAATGTGATTTCGGTTGGCTTTCGCGATAAATGCTTTACAATGAAATGAACTCGAGCCTACTTTCATGAACTCGAGTTCGTCCCTTTGGAAAAATAACAAACTCCAGAGTTTACATTTTTACTCTAGAGTTTGCCCTTCGCGAAGCTTATCCTGACGTTCAAAAAATTGACAAACTCTAGAGTTTACAATTTTACTCTAAAGTTTGCTCTTCACAGAAGCTAAGAAATATTTTCAAACTTGCTCGAAATTTGTGAAATCTTATTGTTTGATCTATATATTCCATATCATCAATCACTAATATTCCTAACTGTATTTAATCAAATTAGTGAGTTTCTATTGATCAAACAAGTGAATTTGTGCATAACTCTTTGAGTTTATATTTTTGAAAAAGTACAAGTCTTAAATTTGCTTGGATTTCAATTCACACTGCTTTGAGAAAATGCAAACAAATGTTTTTGAAAACATATCCATACTTTGATTGCATTCAAATGATGTTTCAAAAATTGGAAGTTAATAATGTATTCTGAATGTTGGATATGCTTCAAACTTATCTAGTTGAATTTTCCTATCATTCACATATTGATCTTTGATATTCAATGTGTTGCTTGAACTCCTTTGTCTAATTCTCTAACTAGTTGGACTTCATGTCTAATAAGTTATCCATATATGAGTTTCAATCCTATCTTCAAGAAAAGAACTCAATTTGTGAAATGTTATTGGCCAAGTTATTCCAAGATTTATAAATGTTCATTAGTGCATTGAATGATAATGCATTAACCATTAAAGGAATAACTTACTAGGAAAATATTCGGAACTCTAGTCATTTGAACTAATGAGTTTGTGCTTCATCATTCATGAATCCTAGTAAACATGTTGTTACTCAAATTCATAAACTTTGTCTTTCATCCTTATTTTGAGTAACTGGATTCATAGTCTTGCCTTGAGCATTCATACTCTTCTAATCCTAAGATGCAAGATTATCTTTCGGTCATAGCAAAGTCATTATTTCTCTATTGTGCTAAGCATATTTCAATAATGCTTTACCTTCATGACTTTTGCTCTTGAGAAAATTCTTCTACATGTAAACTTCAATGTTTCACATGTTCTCTTAATCTTGAAGCATTCTGATTTATTCATTAAACATGTTGACTTCCACCATGTTTTAAAGTGAGCATTGTTTTCAAGCATGTTTCAAATATGACTCTTTCATTCATCAAAATTTTGATTTCATAATTCATTATCATGATTTGAAAGAACATTCAAGATTTGAA
Organism: Acacia pycnantha; assembly: GCA_025563575.1. Lineage (NCBI taxonomy): Eukaryota > Viridiplantae > Streptophyta > Magnoliopsida > Fabales > Fabaceae > Acacia > Acacia pycnantha. Next base: position 3,778,168 of record JAMWYP010000098.1, on the reverse strand, counting down.
ACAATTTTCATAGTTCACTATCATTATTGAAAAATCTGATTTCATTCATGAACTATGATTTGATAAATGCTTATCATTATGGATAAGATTTTCTATGCTCATTAATCAAACTTACATGCATTCATTAAGGGGAGCTTCACATTCACATGTGTTTTATATCTTAAAAGCTCATCTCCTTTATTTGAGAAAATCCCTTTAAGTATTCTCATCTACATCTACTATGTTGTATTAGTTTTGATGATGAATTGGTTATCTTAATTTGAAAATATCAAGGGATATTTCGATATCATATTGCACTAACAAATCTCTTTGGAAAAGAAAGTGTTCAATTTGTAGCAGAGATTCTGTTATGTGTTAGGACATTCCTCAACATACTACAAGGAAAAACTATTACATTGAGGAAAGATGTCTTAATCACACTGAAGTTGTGATATGCTCTACAAAAAAAAAAGAAGAAACCTTCTTAAAGCCAGCTGACATGTTCTGCCTCATCGATCAATCATTAATTTGCAAAATCAACATGAGCATTTCTAATCTCTATCTTTTATATTCATTAGAAACTTTGCACATGTTTGGTATTTATATGCTTTAATTGTCAAAGATGTTTTTGAAAACCTCTCCAAACTCCATCAAACTTGTTTTCATAACAACATCCCAAATTGCATAATATTTAGAATGAAAACAATTTCAAATTGGGGAGAGAAAATCAATTCTTTGATTCTTTCTAATTTGCTTTCCTATTTGTCTCTCTACAAGTATCTCTTCTTTAAACTCAACTTTTTGCTAATGACAAATAAGGGGAGAGAATGGCAAGAAAAATAAAAATATGCTGGGTCTATTAGTTTTTCATATTCATACATATTTTTCTTAAAGTATTTGCCATCATCAAAAGGGGGAGAATGTTGGTTTTGATTAGTTTTGATGATGTCTTATATAGATGTCATTCTTAATAGCAAAAAGGTTGCATACTACATTTATCTTTTACTTTGACTAATTATTATATTTAATGTAGATGCAAAGTTTTATGATGGAGAATGTTGATTGAAGAAAGAAGCTCTTGCACAATATAATGGGAATATCATAATATTAAGGAAGCAAGAGGTTATCAAATGATTTTGGGGGATAATCTAGAAGGAGAGAAGAAATTGAAGAAGGAAGAACTTGCAATGCAATGGAATATCTTTATTGAAGTTCTTATATTGATGCTAGAAGTATCCAAGATCATATGGAAGCTGGAACGGATCAATTCGAGTTTAAACCATCAAAAATCAGTTCCAGGATGAGCAAACTCGAGTTCATAACTTGCAAACTCGAGCATGTAATGTCCTCGGCAACTCGGCGCCTCTGGACAAGTCAAACTCGAGCTTAGAACTCAAACCTCAGGTTTGGAACTCCAAACTCGAGCCCATCATTAGCAAACTCGAGCCTGTAGTGTCTTCAGCATTTCGGTGTCTCTGGACAAGGCAAACTCGAGCCTATTAGTTGGCAAACTCGAGCTTACAGCGGTGTTCAACATTTCAGCTACTCTGTTCCACGTTTCACTCGGGCGACGTGTGGTCATTCGATGATATCTCCTAAAATACAGATCGGATTGAAGTGAAACCAGTGGCATATGAAACTAGACTCCCAATGCGTCATTTTGATATATAATTGAAGCCAAACGGAGTCAAGATGAAGGAGCTATGAATTTATGAAGTTGACAGTGATATTCACGTCACACAAATGACCAACCTTCAATGTTTTGAGTTTATCTCACAAACGGAGAATCCAATTGAGCTGAAATCGGTGGCATTGGAAAGTAGACTCAAAGGGCTTTCCATCGATGGGTTAAACAACTAAAACGGAGTTCAGACCAGGGAGATATGGCCCCGAAAGTAGACAGTCTGTTCTGGGTATTGCAATTTGCTAAAGAGAAGCAAACTCGAGCCTATTAGTTGGCAAGCTCGAGTTCGCGGGTTACAGAGAGCTATCAGGTCGCGAAAATCATCCAAACTCGAGCCTATAAGTTACAAACTCGAGCCTAGACAAGACAGAGAGCAAAATATGATTTTGAAGAGACCCAAACTCGAGCCTATAAGTATGGACTCGAGCTGGATCTTACAAACTCTAGAGTTTGTCTCTAAACCTCCGGTTTGCACCTGAACCAGACATTCAAAAGCTTTGCAAACTCGAGCCTACTTATGTAAACTCGAGTTCACGCTCCTGCATCAGAAAAACACCATTCCGAAAGTCTCATTTCTCATCCAGATGATTACCCAATAACTTATACTTCTTCTTAACATTATTTATATCATTTATGTATAAGTTTCGAGTGATTAAAATGAAGGATTAGAAGCAAATCTCAAAGTGACAGATTTGTGAAGAACCTTGCGTCAGAATTTCGAAATGGGAAAGAACACGAGATAACTTGCAGAAATGAAGTTGAATACTCAATTGTAATGCTTCTCCAAAGGATTAAATCATTCGATGATGAAATACTCCAACGGACATAAGCCAAACAGATTCAGCATTCGAATTTAATGTTCATGACAGGTCACTATTCTAATATTCATTCAAAAACGAAGCAAAATGGGCAACTTGCTAGAATGGTGGATAATCATCTTCAAACGGACGAAAGCACACGAATATCAGGGATCAATTCTTGAAGAATCAACATTCAAATATTTAAGTCAGAATTGTTCCCAACAGCTAGAATTTCGAATGGAGTCAAATCATAATGGATATACAACGGTCATAAACTTCAATGCAGAGCAATCATCAGATATTCAAGAAACATTATGACCCAACGGCTATATTCCTCATCCATGACCACAACAGCTAGAAATTCAAATGGAGACAATTCAGAATTGAGAAGCAACAGTCATATGAAGATTTGCCGCTATATATAGAGCTGCATACAAACCTTCAAAGATACAACAACAAGCAGAGAACAAGCTTACATCTTCAACATGCTATTACTCTAGAGTTACTCAAGATTGGGTGATCTTGAGTGGGAAACACATTGTGTTGATTACAACTTGTAAGGGAGTGAATCCTAGTGAGAGGATTACTTCGAGTGCGAGTGTGTAATCAAACGGGTGTATTGATTATAGTTTGTAAGGGGAGTAAGTCCTAGTGTGAGGATTACTTCAAGTACGAACGTGTAATCAAGTTGAAAGAAGATAGTGGATTGAAATTCTCAAGTGGAGCTTGGGACTGGACGTAGGTCAAGGATTGGGCCGAACCAGTATAAATCACGCTTTGCATATTCTCTTCCCTTATCTCTTACCAGCATATATGTTTGAATGATTGCTTATCACTTTATAAATTATTATTGTCATTCAAACTACTTTCAATAAGTTGCAAAAAGTTTTTAAAGTTCTAAGTTTTTAATCAAACACCCAATTCACCCCCTCTTGGGTGATAGCCAAGTCTTTCAAGAGCAATGAACATATTATATAGGTCTTTAACTGAAAAAGATTTTGAGAAAATCAAATGTTGCTCTAGTGCTAAAGAAATTTGGGATGCTCTTGATTCTATTTATACTTCTAACAATTGTGTTGAAGTTGAAAGTGTTGACAGTTCATCTGAAACTATCAGCTGTGTATCCACATTTGATGAACAATTGGAAGTGAAGAATAAAGAAGGAGAAATCTTAGAACACTTCCATGATCTAGTCAATCTGAAAGAACAAGAGAGTGAGGATTCCCAAGAAGAGCTCATTGTTCACGACAGTGATCAACAATTACTTGGAGCTCGAGATGCATATATGGTAAACCATTCCAATTCTTCTTGTGTAGTTAAAAATGTTTATGAACATTTGCATAAAAGCTGTTACGCAACCATTTACTAATTCTATGTTGAAAAATGAACATGTTTTGAAAATCATCTTTGGAAAAACATGTGGGAATAAAGAATATACAAATATGGGTCATTTGACATTGCATCCGCTTGATCAATACAATTCTTGCAAAACTGAACATAATATGCATCATTCTATTATTTGCAATTATTGTGGAAATTCTGGACATATCTCTCATACATGCTATATTAGGAGAAATTCTAATATGAGAAATAAATTAGTTTGGGTTCCTAAAGGACAAGTAAGGTCCACTACTAACAGTCAAGGACCCAAGTATAAATGGGTACCAAAACATCCATCTAGTGCTTTATGTGTGCAGAATGATTTGAAAATCAATGGACATAAGGGTATAGAAAAGATGAACAAGAAGCCAAGAGGTTCTCATGCACCAATGAAGAAGATCATATCATCAAGCAAGAGAAACCTTAGGGCATCCATTGCTAGAACTACAAGGTCTAAACATCAAAGGAAGCAATGGATACAAGTAAGAAGAGTATCATCCACCTCAAGAACAAACTACCATAGAGTATCATTCAACTATCTTGAGGAGAACAAGAAGAGGAGAACCTCTCAAGCATCAAATAGAAGACTCTTGAAGTCTACATTTTACGAGAGAGCCTTGCCCACACCCATAAGAAAATATATGAAGAACCAATGGGTAAGCAAAGGCAATACTCCAAGTACCTAAGGTAAAGGTATACAATGGTAAAACCTCCTTTTCTATCATTTGAAATATTCATTGAGGTTTTGTATTCGTAACCTTAGGAATGAACATTGCAAACTATTTTAAAATTGGGCTTTAACATCTGATTTATTCTTCAAAGGGATTGCAATGTTAATAACTTAATTCGTATGCATACATGATGATTTGAAAAGAAAGTATCTCTTTTATGCATAAAGTCATGATTAATTCATTGTGCTCATCTATGCTGAATTGATTATATTCATAAGAGCATGTGAATTTTGGTCTCTACAAGCTAACAAAGATTGGATCCAAGGAAGGTTGGATACCAAGAAAGAAAAGGATTTATACAGACTTTGTAGGATCAAGGAAAGCTTCTCAAAGATGCAACATAGAGAAATGATCCAAGTCTTGAGAAAGCTAAACAACCTATCTTTGGATGTTGATGGTGAACATTGGAAAAGGAGTTATCTACATCAACCCATCTCAACCAAGCAAGCTTCTATGAAGATAAAAGGAATTACGGTGATATCTAATCCTTGCCTCTTACAATGATTATATGAAATTCATTTTTGATTTGCTTTTGGTTAAAAGGATTTGAAACTTAATCAATTTCAATCAGCAATCTTTCTGTCAAAACCAAACTTTAGTTTAGAAATGCAAATTCCTGTTTTAATCCTTCAAAAAAAATGAGTTTTAAGAGTTTACAAATGTGTAAACTCGAGCTGCAGAATGCAAGCTCGAGTTTGCCTCTTGCGGAAGTTTCCCAATTAAAAACCATTTGTTTAAACTCCAGAGTTTTGTGTAGAGTTTGTTTAAACTCCAGAGTTTTGTGTAGAGTTTGCCCTTGGCAGAGAGCTTCCAAGTTTTTATATTTTCGCAAACTCTAGAGTTTATATTCAAACCTCCGGTTTTCTCGGGAATAATTAATTTGGTTTGACATGAATAGTGTCAAACTCGAGCCTATTTTTATGAACTCGAGCCCGGTACTTTAAAATGAGTAAAGTTGAATTTCTAACTCCAGAGTTTATATCTAAGCTCCAGTTCACGTTTTGAAGAACTAATTTATTTTGGCATGAGCAGTGTCAAACTCGAGCCACGCTCACTAATGGACTCGAGTTTGCCCATTTTACAAAATGTGATTTCGTTGGCTTTCGCGATAAATGCTTTACAATGAAATGAACTCGAGCCTACTTTCATGAACTCGAGTTCGTCCCTTTGGAAAAATAACAAACTCCAGAGTTTACATTTTTACTCTAAAGTTTGCTCTTCACAGAAGCTAAGAAATATTTTCAAACTTGCTCGAAATTTGTGAAATCTTATTGTTTGATCTATATATTCCATATCATCAATCACTAATATTCCTAACTGTATTTAATCAAATTAGTGAGTTTCTATTGATCAAACAAGTGAATTTGTGCATAACTCTTTGAGTTTATATTTTTGAAAAAGTACAAGTCTTAAATTTGCTTGGATTTCAATTCACATTTGCTTTGAGAAAATGCAAACAAATGTTTTTGAAAACATATCCATACTTTGATTGCATTCAAATGATGTTTCAAAAATTGGAAGTTAATAATGTATTATGAATGTTGGATATGCTTCAAACTTATCTAGTTGAATTTTCCTATCATTCACATATTGATCTTTGATATTCAATGTGTTGCTTGAACTCCTTTGTCTAATTCTCTAACTAGTTGGACTTCATGTCTAATAAGTTATCCATATATGAGTTTCAATCCTATCTTCAAGAAAAGAACTCAATTTGTGAAATGTTATTGGCCAAGTTATTCCAAGATTTATAAATGTTCATTAGTGCATTGAATGATAATGCATTAACCATTAAAGGAATAACTTACTAGGAAAATATTCGGAACTCTAGTCATTTGAACTAATGAGTTTGTGCTTCATCATTCATGAATCCTAGTAAACATGTTGTTACTCAAATTCATAAACTTTGTCTTTCATCCTTATTTTGAGTAACTGGATTCATAGTCTTGCCTTGAGCATTCATACTCTTCTAATCCTAAGATGCAAGATTATCTTTCGGTCATAGCAAAGTCATTATTTCTCTATTGTGCTAAGCATATTTCAATAATGCTTTACCTTCATGACTTTTGCTCTTGAGAAAATTCTTCTACATGTAAACTTCAATGTTTCACATGTTCTCTTAATCTTGAAGCATTCTGATTTATTCATTAAACATGTTGACTTCCACCATGTTTAAAGTGAGCATTATTTTCAAGCATGTTTCGAAATGACTCTTTCATTCATCAAAATTTTGATTTCATAATTCATTATCATGATTTGAAAGAACATTCAAGATTTGAAACAATCTTCATAGTTCACTATCATTATTGAAAAATCTGATTTCATTCATGAACTATGATTTGATAAATGCTTATCATTATGGATAAGATTTTCTATGCTCATTAATCAAACTTACATGCATTCATTAAGGGGAGCTTCACATTCACATGTGTTTTATATCTTAAAAGCTCATCTCCTTTATTTGAAAAATCCCTTTAAGTATTCTCATCTACATCTACTATGTTGTATTAGTTTTGATGATGAATTGGTTATCTTAATTTGAAAATATCAAGGGATATTTCGATATCATATTACACTAACAAATCTCTTTGGAAAAGAAAGTGTTCAATTTGTAGCAGGAGATTCTGTTATGTGTTAGGACATTCCTCAACATACTACAAGGAAAAACTATTACATTGAGGAAAAATGTCTTAATCACACCTTGAAGTTGTGATATGCTCTACAAAAAAAAGAAGAAGAAAACTTCTTAAAGCCGGTTGACATGTTCTCGAGAAGAGTTCTATGAATGAAAGGAGAAGGATGGAAATGATCTCATACAAAGCAAACAAATGGACCTCATCGATCAATCATTAATTTGCAAAATCAACATGAGCATTTCTAATCTCTATCTTTTATATTCATTAGAAACTTTGCACATGTTTGGTATTTATATGCTTTAATTGTCAAAGATGTTTTTGAAAACCTCTCCAAACTCCATCAAACTTGTTTTCAAAACAACATCCCAAATTGCATAATATTTAGAATGAAAACAATTTCAAATTGGGAGAGAAAATCAATTCTTTGATTCTTTCTAATTTGCTTTCCTATTTGTCTCTCTACAAGTATCTCTTCTTTAAACTCAACTTTTTGCTAATGACAAATAAGGGAGAGAATGGCAAGAAAAATAAAAATATGCTGGGTCTATTAGTTTTCATATTCATACATATTTTTCTTAAAGTATTTGCCATCATCAAAAAGGGGAGAATGTTGGTTTTGATTAGTTTTGATGATGTCTTATATAGATGTCATTCTTAATAGCAAAAAGGTTGCATACTACATTTATCTTTTACTTTGACTAATTATTATATTTAATGTAGATGCAAAGTTTTATGATGGAGAATGTTGATTGAAGAAAGAAGCTCTTGCACAATATAATGGGAATATCATAATATTAAGGAAGCAAGAGGTTATCAAATGATTTTGGGGATAATCTAGAAGGAGAGAAGAAATTGAAGAAGGAAGAACTTGCAATGCAATGGAATATCTTTATTGAAGTTCTTATATTGATGCTAGAAGTATCCAAGATCATATGGAAGGCTGAGCGGATCAATTCGAGTTTAAACCATCAAAAATCAGTTCCGGGATGAGCAAACTCGAGTTCATAACTTGCAAACTCGAGCATGTAATGTCCTCGGCAACTCGGCGCCTCTGGACAAGTCAAACTCGAGCTTAGAACTCAAACCTCAGGTTTGGAACTCCAAACTCGAGCCCATCATTAGCAAACTCGAGCCTGTAGTGTCTTCAGCATTTCGGTGTCTCTGGACAAGGCAAACTCGAGCCTATTAGTTGGCAAACTCGAGCTTACAGCGGTGTTCAACATTTCAGCTACTCTGTTCCACGTTTCACTCGGGCGACGTGTGGTCATTCGATGATATCTCCTAAAATACAGATCGGATTGAAGTGAAACCAGTGGCATATGAAACTAGACTCCCAATGCGTCATTTTGATATATAATTTAAGCCAAACGGAGTCAAGATGAAGGAGCTATGAATTTATGAAGTTGACAGTGATATTCACGTCACACAAATGACCAACCTTCAATGTTTTGAGTTTATCTCACAAACGGAGAATCCAATTGAGCTGAAATCGGTGGCATTGGAAAGTAGACTCAAAGGGCTTTCCATCGATAGGTTAAACAACTAAAACGGAGTTCAGACCAGGGAGATATGGCCCCGAAAGTAGACAGTCTGTTCTGGGTATTGCAATTTGCTAAAGAAAGCAAACTCGAGCCTATTAGTTGGCAAGCTCGAGTTCGCGGGTTACTGACTATCGGGTCGCGAAAATCATCCAAACTCGAGCCTATAAGTTACAAACTCGAGCCTAGACAAGACAGAGAGCAAAATATGATTTTGAAGAGACCCAAACTCGAGCCTATAAGTATGGACTCGAGCACGGATCTTACAAACTCTAGAGTTTGTCTCTAAACCTCCGGTTTGCACCTGAACAGACATTCAAAAGCTTTGCAAACTCGAGCCTACTTATGTAAACTCGAGTTCACGCTCTGCATCGAAAAAACACCATTCCGAAAGTCTCATTTCTCATCCAGATGATTACCCAATAACTTATACTTCTTCTTAACATTATTTATATCATTTATGTATAAGTTTCGATTGATTAAAATGAAGGATTAGAAGCAAATCTCAAAGTAATGATTTGTGAAGAACCTTGCGTCGAGAATTTCAGAAATGGGAAAGAACACGAGATAACTTGCAGAAATGAAGTTGAATACTCAATTGTAATGCTTCTCCAAAGGATTAAATCATTCAGATGATGAAATACTCCAACGGACATAAGCCAAACAGCAGTTGACATTCGAATTTAATGTTCATGACAGTCACTATTCTAATATTCATTCAAAAACGAAGCAAAATGGGCAACTTGCTAGAATGGTGGATAATCATCTTCAAACGGACGACACACGAATATCAGGGATCAATTCTTGAAGAATCAACATTCAAATATTTAAGTCAGAATTGTTCCCAACGCTAGAATTTCGAATGGAGTCAAATCGAGAATGGATATGCAACGGTCATAATCTTCAATGCGAGCAATCATCGAGATATTCAAGAAACATTATGACCCAACGGCTATATTCCTCATCCATGACCACAACGGCTAGAAATTCAAATGGAGACAATTCGGAATTGAGAAGCAACGGTCATATGAAGATTTGCCGCTATATATAGAGCTGCATACAAACCTTCAACATGCTATTACTCGATCTGATTATCATTTACTCTCGATTTTCAATGTCTATAAATCATAGAGAGTGAAATGTTTTGTATTGTACTTAAGTGTTTATCCATACATTCGAGAGAGAAGAATCATTGTAAACATCCTATCATTTCTACCTTAGAGTTACTCAAGATTGGGTGATCTTGAGTGGGAAACACATTGTGTTGATTACAACTTGTAAGGGAGTGAATCCTAGTGAGAGGATTACTTCGAGTGCGAGTGTGTAATCAAGCGGTGTATTGATTACGGTTTGTAAGGGGAGTAAGTCCTAGTGTGAGGATTACTTCAAGTACGAACGTGTAATCAAGTTGAAAGAAGATAGTGGATTGAAATTCTCAAGTAGAGCTTGGGGGTGGACGTAGGTCAAGGATTGGGCCGAACCGGTATAAATCACCGTTTGCATATTCTCTTCCCTTATCTCTTACATTCCGGCATATATATGAATGATTGCTTATCACTTTATAAATTATTATTGTTCATTCAAACTATTTCCAGCAAGTGAAGAAAAAGTTCTTAAAGTTCTAAGTTTTTAATCAAACACCCAATTCACCCCCCCTCTTGGGTGATAGCCAAGTCTTTCAAACATGAGGTTAACCGTTACCTGAGATCCGGTGCGGGTCTCAGCCCTTAACATAGCTTCAGGATCGGGAGGGCCGAGAGCTGTAGAGAAAGACAAGCAGCACAACGTAGAAAACTTCGGCGGGAGACTTGCTTGAAGATCAGTTGAAAGATTTCTTTACTGTTGTTATACACTTTTGAACCACACGGTTTACGTACCTGTTATATCGGCCAGGACTTCACGGCACTTTATATATACATATCAGTAACTCAATTGCTCCGTTGCTCTACTCTGATCATTTTGAAATGATGTTTGATAAAAAAAAAATTATACTGCTTTTAAAAGTTGGGATGTTACAGGGAGATCAAGAAGCAAGTTTGTCGTTTGACGACTTAGATGACGAGAATGCGGACATCCATCTCGACATTCCCTTAGCGGACGTGGAGCAGTTCATCGACCAGGAAAACCAGTGGGACCACGGGGAACCCAAGCCAGGCGTCTTCGCGTTCCACCGGATATACGGTGGATGTCGAAGGTATATCTAATTAGTTTTTTGGGAGAATTAATTTAAATTCGGTAGGTTTAATTCAATTTTTGTAATATTGCGAGATAGACATGGGAACATCAGAGATAGGGCCTATTTGGATGTTTCCACTCTCCTCAATCTGGCCAGGGAGGTGGCCGGTGTATCGAGTCGTAGTCCCGTGGAGCGAGCACACGCGAACCCGAGGCAATCGGCAGGTGGTCACTGATGAAGAGCCGATTCTTGTCGAATTTGGCGGCAATTGGGCATGGTTCCCGATTTTTTTCAAGGATTGGAAGCAGGTGACGAAGGATACAAAGAACAAGGCGTTTTCCGATACACAGGTAGTCAATATTGTTTAATTAAATTTTACATTTTAATTGTTATAAGTTTTAGTTTATTCCTTTCCTTATTTATTTCTTAATTTATTAATTCTTAATAATGAAATTATGATACAGAAAAAGTTTAAACTTCGCGAACAACACAAAAGGTACGTTATGATGAAGGTGGGGGAAGGGTGGAAGAGTCGGAGGAATCGTCTCTACAATCTAATGAATGGAGATGGCACGATTCCTCTCCAGGAGCTGATCGAGAACGTCCCGAGACGGCGTGGAACCAACTCCTTTGGCGAGTTTCGTCCAATATAGGAGGAAGTGCGACGGGCGAGTACCTTTTTTAATTAATTATAATTTAATTACATATGGTTTAAATTAATTAATAATTTCACTTAATTAATAATTTAAATTGAGTTTAAATTAAAATTTTGTTTCCTCCTCCTTGCGGGCTTTGTCGCGAGAGGAACGCAAGAAGCGAGGCCAGCGAGGGTCCATCACACGGCAAGGACCAAGGCGTTTCTTTGTGACCTACGGTGAGATGGTATGTTATTATTTAACATGATGATTGTTTTGTTTTCAAAATAACAAAGTTTATATTGTTTTATTTCTTTCGAGAGCGAAGGCTCGGGAGGAGAACACACAGATGAACTATGGGAGGTTGTGGACACGCACCCATAGACACCGTGATGGGACGCCGACCTCTCAGGCAATAGAGGAAATAATAGTAAGTTACAAAAACATTGAAAAATATAATGAATGTTGTATATTTAAATTGATCGTCCATTATTTTATTAATGATTGTTCATGAACCATGTGGGTCAGGCCCGAATTGAGAAGACCGAGGCAGAGCTACAAGCGTCGCAGACCTGGAGTCATGGGTGCATGAATCCTATTGCCCCATTGAAAGCTGCTTGTGGGCCCAGTCGAGCATCACGCCGTGTTAGGGGCATGGGCCTTGGCGCCGGAGCCTAGCATGGTGTACCCGAAGCATGGCTCCTCCGTGCATCCGTACCCTCCGGCTCGAGAAGGACACCACCGGAGGCTTTTGATGAGATCATTGCTGAGAAGGTTGTTGCGCGAGGTTGCCGCACATGAGGTGCACGGAGGCCGACGAGGAGGCCGAGATATGCGCAGAGGCCGAATGAGGAGGCCAGGAATAAGCGCAGCGAGGAGAGCATTGCCCGTTGGTACGATCGTCATGTGGAAGCCGGAATGTTGTTCTGGGGGCCCCGACGCATGTTACCCGACTAGCGGTTTCCATCTCCCGAGCCTCCCCTCCGTTCATCTTTGAGAATCCCCCCACGTGTTGCGATGGCGACGACGTTGTCAGCTCGATCGTGCACCAACCCCCACAGAGACAGACCCCCTCGGACGGGGACTTGATGATCATGTTCACGATAGTTAGTTTTTATCTTGAACACTTAAGTCATTATGTACCGTTGGATATTTGTTTACTTTGGTTTAAATATTTGGTTTGTTTAACTTGTGCTTTAGTTATATATTTGTTATCGTTAAATTTGGTACGTTATTTCAAAACCTATAACTCATTTAACTAAATTTTAATCCAAAACCTTAAAAATTTTAATCCTTGTTTAACGTGTGCTTTAGTTATATATTTTAATTTTAATCCAAAATAATATCCTAAAATTTTAGTCCAAAAACACTAAAAATTTAAGTAAATTTTGTAGCAGTTCATATGGAGAAACCGCAACAAATTTGAAATTGAAAATCGATGAAATGGCGCCATAGTTTGTCGCGGTTAAACGACCGTTACAATTTTCAACGGTCATGACTTTGTAGCGGTTACGATGAAGCTAACGCAACAAAATTGAATTGGCCAAGATTAGTAAGCGGTTATGTATGGAAACCGCGACAAATTGTATTTAGTAGCGGTTCTTGTCGCGGTTGTCTAACCGTTACAAAAGCATTTCACGATATTTGCAACGGTTGTTGTAGCGGTTGACAACCGCTACAAACCATTCGATGCATTTTTAAAGATCCCAAGTTCGCGTTGAATGTAATTAAACATTGTATCCACATTTATGTTACGTCTAGATTTGTTTGTTACATATGGATAAGTCATGGATCAAGCTGCCGCGTAGTTCTCCCCTGCATATTTAGCGGGATTGAACACTTTCTTAGATTTCGCCTTCTCTCACGCTTGCATTAATGGCAAGATCGTGTGTCCTTGTTTGCGATGTAAGTTTAAGAAGTGGCAAACACGAGATTGTGCTTTGGAACATCTTCTTGTAAAGCCTTTCCCAGAAGCATATATTATGGGCGGTTCATGGGAGCAACGTGGTATGGGATATGGGCTCCATCTTCCTCGAACCTCACAAGTAGAAATCAAGTACATCAAGATGATCCGGTTAACGAAGCTGTTCGTGATGCTTTTGGTGTTCAAGACGACAACTTCACGGCAGGGTGCGGGGTCAGAACCTGTTTTCTTCAGGAATGATGCAGCTCGGGAATTTTCAGCCTCACGGATGAAAGCGATCATCCTTTGTATCAAGGTTGACAGAAATACTCAAAATTATCTTTTCTTATCAAATTGTACCAGATTAGGCTTGAACTACCAAAAAATAGATGCCTGCCCAAACGACTGTATGCTTTATTGGGGAGAGGGCGATCGGAGGAGACTTGTAAGAAGTGTCACACTTCGAGGTTCAAGACAGTTCGGAAAGGGAAGAAGCAGAAGAAGAAATCGGCAAAGATTCTAAGGTACTTTCCTTTAAAACCCCGCTTGCAAAGATTGTTTATGTCGAATAAGACAGCTCAGCATATGAGGTGGCATGAAGATGATAAGAATCAAGATGGTAAACTCAGGCATCCACGTGATCTTTGAAGCGTGGAAAGCGTTCGGCTCGGTCTTTCCAGATTTCGCGGCGGACCTAGAAATGTTCGTCTTGCTTTGGCGACCGAGCGGTTTTAATCCATTTGGGAATCTTAGCACAAGCTACGATATATGGCCGATTATGTTGATACCCTACAACTTGCCCCGTGGATGTGCATGAAACAAAGCTCCTTCATTATGTCCATGATCATTCCAGGGAAGAAGGCACCGGGAAATGACATCAATGTGTATCTCTAACCGCTGATCAAGGAGCTGGTGGAGTTGTGGAATGTAGGTGTGGAGACGTACGACGCGCACGAGAAGACACTTTTCAACTTGCGTGCGGCCTTGATTTGGACGATAAGCGACTTTCCTGGCCTCGGGACATTATCTGGGTGGAATGTGCATACCGGCCTTGCGTGCCCAGCTTGCAATTTTGACTCTGACTCAGTGCGCCTTCCCCACAGTCGTAAGTGGTGCTTCATGGGTCATCGGAGGTTTCTCGATGGGGCCTTGCGGAGTTTTAGGTTGCAACGCAATCGCTTTAATGGGCAACAGGAAAAAAGAGGACCTCCTCGGAATTTATCTGGTGAAGAAATCATAGAGCAGCTTCAGGATGTTGATGTTGAGTTTGGGAAAAAGGACGATCCGGCAAGGGCCGGGACTAAGACTGCCAGGGCTTCTGGTTCTACGCCCCAGCAATGGCGAAAGGTAAGCGTCTTTGTAATACCCTAAAAACCTGTATCATAATTGGGTAAAATTATACCTATAAAAAGTAGGTGAATATGAGGTGTCAAACACTAGGTTATAATTATTTTATTTTCTAAGGAAAAATCTCTAAGAAATTAGAGAATTTAAGGGCCAAAGTGCCAAAATGACCAAAATACCCACGAGAAGGGTAAATAACTTAGGAAAATTGTGAAAAATCCTAAAAGCGATAAAATGATCAACTGAATTAGGAGAATATGCTACCTCTAATTATTGTAATTTTATAAATTATGAAATTGGAGAAATTGTGGGAAAATACTCAAAAATAAGTGAAATGACCATAATACCCTTGTAATTTCTAAAAAATGCAAAAGGCATGAAAATACTAATGTTAATACAAGAGTATGAAGGTAATGAGGCATTGTAATTAAGAAAATTATCAACAAGTGATAATGAAGTAATTAAGTAATATTGGGCTAATTACTTAAGTATAAGTAAAGGAAATTCACAAGTAATTATGTAAAACCCTAAAATTAGTGGTTATTGGCTTAAAATTAGTAAAAACATGTTTACTAATTAATTGGAAATTTTGGAGAAAAATAGTTGATTTTAGGTATTTTTAAGCCTAAATACAAGAATTGACCAATAGGGAAATTTTGTAAAAAGTTATATAAAATAATTATTAAATAATTATTTTATATATTCTTAATTAATTAAATAAATAATTAAAAAAAATTAAAATAAAAAGGACCAGATTTGACCGAAATATTGGACCCATGAAAAGGAAAAAAATGAATATATATATATGTATATATGCAACTTGATAATATTATATTAATATAATTAATTAAAGTAAAATTTGATGAATAGTAAATTAAAAATTAGGAAACGGATCCTATCTAGAGATCTAGGAATGATATTTCCAAAGTCAAGGTAAAATATTGATCAGTGAGTTTTTACCTTCAAGTGACCTCTTAGGAAGTTAATTAGAGGCCGTTTGTGCATTTTCCTAATAAAACAAAATAGGGAAAAATGCATGTAGGCATATTTTTGAAATGAAGAAAATAAATTCTAACTCAATATCTAGGAATGAGTTTGAATTTATCTGGACATATTGGAATCAGTGAATTTTTCGAAGAGATTGATGGTTAGAAAACAAGTTTCGACACGGACGCGTTCGGACACGTTTTTAGAAAACTTCAACTGAATGATTGGAGCCCTATATGGGATCAAAATTTAGGTTAAATTGGACATTTCTACTAAGTGAGGAAATGGTTTCAAAGTTGTAAATCCAGAATTTTGAGATTTTTCGAAATCACGTGAATCGGAGTGCCGTCGGAGAAATCGGTGAAACTTCGGAAGGTGACACTTGGCCACCTCCCATTGGCCAACCCCTTGACTTTTGGGGCATGTTGAGGACGTCCAAGGAGAAAGAGGAAGAGGGGAAAACTTGTTTCAAAAGTTAGAACGGACGGTCGGATCGATTCTCACAAAGTTGATCAGAGCGCGAAATCCTACCTCTTTTCTATAAATACCCACCCCTTCCTCTTCACAATTCACACCATTTTCCCTTGTTTGGCTGAGCCTAGAGGAGAAAGAAGAGAGAGAAGCTCGGAGATTTTTGCGGCGAAGCCTGGAAAATTGTTCGGAGATCTTCAACGGGTAAGTCTTTCGGTCTTTAGACTTTAGTTCGGTAGTTAGTAGAATTGTTAGTTAGATTTAGGAAGTAGGTGATGAGATTCCTATTCTTGTTTTAGGCCTTGTTTGCATTGAAAAAATATGCGGAGGTAAAAACATAGTAGGGATCGAGTCGCCGAAAAGTTGAAGCTTTCTTGAGTTTTTCAAAAGTAGGGGTTATAATGTTAGAATAGCCTTTAAATTTTCAAGTATGATTGGATATCATATGGGAGGGCTATTTTAGTCATTATTTTCGAAAATCATAATTGCGTCGAAGTTACGCAAAATTTCGGGAAGAAAATTTGTAAGAGTAACGAAATCTTTGGCGAAATTCCGCCAATTAGGGGCATAGGGGCAAAATGGTAATTTTTACCTAAAATGCCGATTATAATGCCAAATCACTAATGAAAGTGATATTACTCTTATAGGGCGTCGAAATCCTAGTTTCTTTGCCGTTCTGTTGTCCAACGTGCGGTTGTCGGACAAGCCGTTGTTTTAAGTCGAAAAGTACGATTCGCGAAACATCTCGTACATCAACGAAGGTACGTTCGCGTCTTATAACACTAATCTAGTGCTGCTCATATGCATATATGTGATAGGTACATTCACGGATAGAGGCTCATGCAGGGGTCACCGACTCGGATGGAGGCTCTGCTGGCTGTAGGCTTCGGATAGGGATTACGTTAAGTGCCACTTGGTTCGGATAGAGATTACGGCCAAGGATCACCAAACGGATAGAGATTCGAATAGGGTCACCACTTATATGTACTTGCTCTTTGCTTATGATCTGTCATCATGAATCATACAAGCTGTTTTATACTCTTGTGTTGTTGTCTTTGCTTTGCTATGTCATGAATACACGCCATCCGTATCTTGTTTTATTTGAGCATAAGGTTAACTGTTACACGGGGTTCGATGCATGGACTCCGGCTCTTAACGTAGCGTCAAGTTCGGGAGGACCACGAGATCGGAGATCAAGGCAAGGCTGCACGAGTAGGCTCATGGTTGGAGGGCATGTAGCACGAGTGAGCTCTTAGACGGAGATGTCACTTTATTGTTTTCCGTATTTACCTAGGAGAACAATAGGATGCTGTATCAACACTATGTTACACTCTGGTTATTGTTTGAATGGGAATCAGTTGCTCTTTCGCTCCATTGCTCTACTCTGATTTAAAAAAAAAAAAAATTGGCTCTGGAATTGGGATGTTACAGTCTTCTTCGCTCTTCCGTATTGGAAAGATAATTTACTCCGACACAGTCTGGATGTCATGCACATTGAAAAGAATGTGTGCGACAATGTGTTGTACACGATTCTCAACGAACCAGGCAAGTCCAAAGATCATCTGCGAGCCAGGAAAGATCTACGGGAGATGGGCGTTCGTCGAGACGCGTGGCCGGATGAGCATGACAGATTTCAACTAGCAAGATTCACCCTGACAAAACCGAATAAGGAAATCTTTCTCGCTACCTTGAAGAAAATAAAAGTTCCTGACGGGTATTCAAGCAACATATCACGATGTATTGACTTGCAGGCTCGAAGGTTACTGAGGTGAAGAGTCATGACTCACATGTGCTTATGCAACGATTACTTCCAGCCATGAAAATACGCTGCCTCTCGATGTGTCTCTCGTTTTGGTCGAGCTTTGTACTTTCTTTCGGAAGCTGTGTTCCAAGGTTTTGATAGTGGAGGAGCTCGACCAGTTGCAGCAGAGAAAATCATTATTCTGTTGTGTCATTTGGAGATGATCTTTCCTCCGTCATTTTCACGGTCATGGTTCACTGACGGTACACCTTGTTCACGAAACAAAGCTTGCTTGCCCGATTCGATGCCGATGGATGTATCCGTTGAGAGGTACTTGTTTAAAAATAATTACTTTAGCATTACTCCCTAGTCGCACGTTTAACCATTGATCTTGTTATTATTTTTATGGTTCTACTTTATAGGTTTCTTGGGAAACTTAAATCTTACGTGAGGAATAAGGCGTGGCCTGAAGGTTCAATAGCGAGAAGGTTATATCGGGGATGAGGTCTTGTATTTTTGTTCCAGTACTTGATGACATTGAGACGTCATTCAACCAACCGCCTCGTGTAGACGATTGTCCGAGCGAGCCGAGCCGAGGCAACGAGTTGTTAATCCCTCGTGTTGGTAAACCGGTTGGCGGGAGTGAGAAATTCAAACTCACGCACTTGAGAAGTTCCAAGCACATCGACATGTCTTGATTAAGCGCACCAAAGTTGAACCGTACCTTGATAAGGATTTCATTGCATACTATATATTTCCTTACATTTTATACATACTCACATTTCATTGCATGTTTAATTGCAAGGAATTCAGGAGTTATGTGAAGCGTGAACTGAGGATTCGTACACAGACATCCTACGAAATTGATAGAAAGGTCCACAGAGAATTCCAGGGTTGGTTTAGGAGGAGAATAATGAACGACCACAACCCGCACTCACCAGAATTCAGAGCTCTCGCAGTAGGCCCGCTTGACCACGCCCTAAGATATACGGCATACAATGCCAATGGTTTTAAGTTTTGCACCGTCGCACGAGATCAGGGATTGCTGACCCAAAACTCTGGTGTATATGGCACATTTGGGACGAGGAGTTATGCGAGCAGTAGTGACGGAAACATGCGGTTCGGTTATGTCACGTATTATGGAAAGCTGCTTGATGTGGTCAGGATAAGTTACACAGGCCTTTTCACCGTGACGTTGTTCAAGTGTTTGTGGGCAAATACCACCACGTCCAGGGGACTCACGACTGACGACTTAGGCATCACATCAGTGAATTTCTCCCGGCCTATTCACAGTGGTCAGTCTGAAGATGACGAGCCGTATATTCTTGCCTCAGAGGCCCATCAGGTTTATTATGTCGTCGATGAGAGGCACAAGGATTGGAATATGGTGGTTCACTTAAAGCCTCGGGACCTTTACGATATGGGCGATGGTGATAACGTCGCCTACGATTGTGAGCCGTTGCAGCCCGCCGACCGAAGACTTCATCCCGCACGGCGATGACAATTTACCTATAGTTCGATACGTTTTTTAATTGTGGCTTTATGAAATTGAAACATTTAACTAAAGTTTTAATTGTGTTCAAACGTATTCACCTCACGTGTAACATTTTATGCAAACTTTCTTTGTAGGGATGTCGAAGAAGATTGAGAGAAAAACTTAATGCCTATGCTGTAATATGCAACCTTTTTTTAAAAAAAAAATTTCAAGAACACATTTTGTAGCGGTTACTTAACCGCTACAAATCCTTAAGAACCGCGACAAAAAGAAACCGTTATATGAACCGCTACAAACACGCAAACAAACCGATTCTAATAATAATAACCGCTACAAAAACCGCGACAAAAATGAACCGTTACATGACCCGCTACAAACACGCAAACAAACCGATACTAATAATAATAACCGCTACAAAAGTGTGACCCCAACCGCTACAAATGCTGCGCGAAACCACCATAAATACCCCACCCAACCTCATTTAATATACATCAATTTCTTTTCTACCCACGTTTTCTCTCCGTTTTCTCAAATATTTTTACGTTTTGGAACATAGGGTTAACTGTCTGAAGTCTGAAGGGGTAAGTGCCGTGTAACCGGATCAATTTTAATGTTTCTCAATTCTAATGTTTCTCATATATACTAATTAATGTTTGTTATTTTGCGGTTGAGCGAGATATTTTAATCAACTTTCCTTTTCTTCCAAATACATTATTCAATAACTTGTACACATATTTTTAAACATTCAATATTATTTTAATTACCTCTTTATTAGCTCTTATTATAGCTTCCATATTTTTATTATTTTGCATCTATACAACAAGCACCTTATATATTTAAATTTCATATTTTAATACTTTTTTATTTTTATAAAAAGATAAAATAATAATAAATAAAAACTAGTTAATTACGTTGATAAATAATAGTTTTATTTTTTTTTTTAAAGTCATGAAATTTGTAGCGGTTGCTTGAACCGCTACTACGTTTCAAATATTTGCGGGAGCAAATGGCGGGATTATTTTGTAGCGGTCAGAGTAGCGGTTTCAAACCGCTACAAATTTTTGAAAAAATGGCGGGAATATTTGTAACGGTTAATAACGCTACAAATATTCACATGGCGGAAACTTTTATCCTTACGAAAATATGGCGGGACAATTTGTAGCGGTTAAGAACCGCGACAAAATATTCAAAATAATAAATTTAATGGCGGAAAAATTTTCAAAACATTAATTTGTAGCGGTTAGGTAACCGCTACAAGTAAATATTGTAGCGGTTAGTAACCGTGACTAAGCTCTCAGAAGAGACGTCAGCCAAGCTCATTTAGTAGCGGTTGTTATTAACCGCAACAGATATAGTAGCGGTTCATATGCATGGAGTATCGGTTTTTCTTAACCGTGACAAATCAGCTTGCCACAGTGGATTTTGTAGCGGTTCTTGGAACCGCGACAAATGTCATTAGTCGCACCAAAAACCACTACAAATAGGTGATTTTAACCGCTACAAAATGTCGTTTTTTTTGTAGTGATATTAGCCATTTGGTTTATCGAGGCCAGTTGATATCGAAAAAGTAGTATAAGCTACTGTCTTGTTACGTTGCATCGAAAGTTATTTTTTTAAAACCAAAACTTTTGAATGTTTATATAGTATTATTAGTCCTTACAATTTGATAGAATTTTGGTTTTAATCCTAGTAGTTTCAAATTGTTGGTTTTGATCTATATTATTTTATTAGGACTTGGTATGATTTTAAATATAGAGACCAAAATCAAAACTCTTTAAAAATATATGAATCAAGTTGTTAAACTCATTCCAAATCTTTATGAAATTATAGAGATCAAAATCAAAATTCTATCCAACTATAAAGAGTAACAAATGATATTATCCTTTATATAAATCAGAAGGAAAATGAACGAATATACAGTATCAGAACAAACAACTAAACTACAAAAACAACAGTCTTAAAAAATTCTTCCCATCTGTCCAATTCCTTCCCTTGTAACAACACCACCATTCAAACTAAATCTAGACAATACTAACATAGATAGGATATGGATGCCTTTGACAAAAAAAAAAAAACAAATTTATTCCTACTTTTACAAATCAACCACAATAACCACATAATCAATGAAATATCTATTGCATCTAAAGTTGGCTTGCCATTTAATCTTAACCATAACACAAAATTATATTTATTTTTTGGCCTCAAATTCATTCAACTTCAAAACGCAAAATTATACAAAGCGTGATAACAAATCAAATAAAATTACATATACAAAATAACATGCTATTACATTTAAAACAAAACATAATACACTCTTAGTGTTGCTACAATACTTAATAGACATTATACAACTAACCAAAGAAAGGGGGGAAAGATAAAGATCAAGAACTTACAACATAATACAAAGCCACCTTCTCTAGGTAATTCAATTCATTTTTCAATTTGCATGAGCTCTATTTCTGATCCATTTGCCTTGTTTCTTAGATTGACCTCCAAAAGTCTTGACAAGCCATTGAGGTTTTCCAATTGAGAACACAATGTATCCCATGAGGATTCCAAATACCATTCCACATCCATATCCCAAGGCTACTGGTTTCCAACCAAATCCAAATTTATCAATGGAATCAAACATTGATGGAGATGGTGTTGGCGATTCTCTTTCATCGATATTGCAAGTTTTTGACAATGGAGCGCCACACAATCCTAAATTTCCCTCATATGAATCATTTTGGAATGTATCAAATTGTTTACCCTTTGGTATCATCCCCTCAAGCTGATTGTGTGAAAGGTTCAAAGTAGAAAGAAAGTTGAGATTTGTTATTGCTAGAGGAATCTCACCCACGAGCTTATTGCATGACAGATCTAACCATTCTAAATTTGTCAATTTTCCAATTGATTTTGGTATAGAACTAATGATTCTATTGTGGGAGAGATTAAACCCTATTAGTGCTTGTAGCCCTCCAATGGCTTTTAGAATCTTCCCAACAAAACTATTATTTGACAAGTCAATAGTGGTGAATATTGTCAATATCCTTTCTAGCTCTATGGTATTACCTTTCCATGTGATCATAACTGAATCCATATATGTTGAATAATCTTTGCTTCCCATGTACTGCGAACCAGCTTCAACATTATTTACCTTCATCATTCCTTTAAACTCCTTGATGTATGTTGTTGGCAAAAATCCATAAAAATGGTTGTTGGAAACGTCAAAAATCCTTAACTTAGGAAATGGATGCTTGGTATTGGAACTAGAAAAGGAACCATAAAACCTATTCTCTCTTAAAACAAGCACTTGTAACTCTGGCAAATCATCAAGCCAACTTGGAAATGTATCCCAGATCATGTTGCGTCCAACATCAAAAACTTCAAGTTGAGTACAACAAACCAAAGATCGAGGCAACGATCCATTGAGTTGGTTGCTATTGAAAAGCAAAGTTTGCAGGAAATTATTCTTTGAAAATTTGTTTGGTAAAGTTCCAGGAAAAAAAAAATCATTTGAAGATCTAGAACTGAGAGATTGGGGAGGCCAACAAGGCATTGTGGAATAGGTCCTGACAAGTTGTTATGAGACAAGTTGAATTTCTCAAGTGACCTTGCATTGCAAAACAAAAAGGAAATGTCTCCACTAAATTTATTGTTTGAGACAGAGAAAAAATAAACTCCATCGAATAGGATTGAGAGAAGAATATTGATCAAATTGCCATTAATGAGAAGAATATTCCTTTTTGTTGAGAGTATATTTTTGGAATATTGAAAAGTTTCCATGAACAATTTAGTAAAGAGGAGGGTACAAAATTTCTCTCTCCCCTCCCACTCCCTCCCTCTCCCTCAAACCAAACATACCCTAAATCAAATTGAAACACTCCTTTAGTCTTTGTATACAAGTTTCAAATAATATAATTACGCAAGATTAAAAAAAAAAAAATCCAATCGTGTAGATTAAGAAATTGGGGTAATTCAAAAAAATATAACTTATTTCTTAAAAACACCTTTACTTATGTTGATGGTAGGTGATAGAAAATGAGTGGGAAAATAGATTAGAGAGAATAGGTGGGAAAATGATATGAAAAAAACGTATGATTGATTATGAGTAACTGTAAAAAAAAAAAAGTATTAAATATTCAGACATTCCAATAATATAACTTATAAAATTAGACCTATTGAAAAATAGAAGTTTTTAGGGAAAATCACGGCATGGTTACAAGGGATAGAATAAATATAAGAAAAAGTGCCAGTATAGAATACTCTATCTAAATTTTCTCAAGGAACCTCAGTTATATATATATTCAAATTGTGATATTACATATTTGCTCTCATTATCAACATGACATATAAATTTGTCAATGGTAACATTATGACTTGTCAATATGGCACATACACTTATAAAAAATAATGCTATGATTTATCAATATGTCACATACACCGAATTTCTGCTACATTTGCCTTTCAATGGCTCATTATTGTGCACACGAGCCCACCACTCTAGGCCTCTTTACAAACCCAATACAATATGATTATATAAATAGGCCTATACCTCAAGCAATGTGAGATTAATTTCTTTAACACACCCACATATGTATTCATATATTTACAACAATCCCCCAAGTGTGTCAAAGAAACACATTGTGTTACCCACAAGAATATAACCATTGTATCTAGTGGTCCTTAGAACTATGAACTAAACATAGACCAATAACGCTTAATACACAGATATGTCAATGAAGCGTGCTTCTATGAACTAACAAATCTTAGTATGTACTAGAGGCACTAAGGGTCAGATCACATCCTAACATTTCTGCTATTAACAACAATTTTGCACATTAAGATAAGATGGCCTTGCGCGTACCTGATTCATAACGAATGCTCTAGAGATTTGGCCATGATCTCATAGGAGCGGCCACACTCCACATTCATAAAGGTGATTTCAAGTGTACCTGCACTGAGCACACCATCTTGTATGACTATGAAATCATTAAGAGCTTTGCTCAATCTAAAAAATGCATTCTAGCATACTCCCATTTTCGTAGGAAAGGACAAATGATATTTTTCGTGCTAGTCAGAACTAACGAACGAGTTGTTCTTACCCATTGAACCTTCTTCATGGGATCACCAATCACAAAGGTTGGGTTGTCATTCTTATCAATTACCAGTTGGCTTTAGTCCCATTTCCGTCAACTAATTTATTTCATCCTATAGGGTTTTGTTAATGGCTGATAGGTCTATTATTGACCTCACCAAATCGATTGAGATAACTCTACCATAATTCTTAAGTTAGCTTATCACATTATATCTCAAATGTTTTTTTATTTGTATCATTGTTTTTTTTTCAATGGCTATTTCCATTTGGCAATCATAGATTGTCAATGCTAAGTGTCAATTTCTTATCAAAATATTTGCTAAGAGGTTTTCACCATTCTCAGCACTCCATCTATTTCCAGAGTTATCAACTCTGACACATAATATTTTAATTTTGTCACCGCAGAAGGTCAATGATAACCAATGGATTTTCACATATAGACTTGATTTTAGTTAACATCCGTGTAGCTACATCAATACAATGGGAATCCACTACATGATGCCAATATTATTTAGGGCATTATCCCTTAACTATTTCTTTCTCTTCATAAAAGTTTACATATGCTCAATCTCCACATATCATTTGCTATGTCATAGGATTAAAATTTATCAGTGCTACCAATTCTCAACAATTTGTGCATACATTGATTGACCTTTAGAATAATATCAAGTAGTATCATAAGGACTATTCACATAATGGTTTTCAAAACCAATATTTAGAAACATTTATCATTTCTCATCACTATTCTTTTATGATGTTTAACACCCAAAATCACATTCAATTCTCTCATGCTTTCAAACACATAACATTATCCAAATGCTTATCCTAAAGTTACATGAAAAATTTGACATACATTTGTTTTAAAGTACCCCACAAGGTATCGTATATCTTACGTACCCCCACACTTTCAAATATTTTATAATCAATAAAATTAGAATTTCATATAGTATATTTATAAAAATCAAATTTTATGAAACTACATAATCATATGGCTATGTATTATAACAAGAGATTATACCAATTTAATCTTTCATTCTAATTAAATGAAAATGTCTCACATAATCAAATTTTCTTTTCACAAAAACATGACAAAGCCTCAAATTAATTAATTTCTTTTGTCAAAATAATATATATATATATATATATATATATATATATATATATATATATATATATGCTGTCCTCACACAGAATTTTCTCATAAATTTCTAAATATTTAATTATTTTAAATATCAATATTTAATAACATTCACACGTATTTGTATTTAATTATGTGAAACCAGTACCACAAATTATCTTTGAAAATTTCAAATGAAATCACCGAAATATAAACATAATTTGAAGCATTAAAAATCTATGATTTTTGATATTCAAACTAATTGATATGGTATATCAAAATAAATCACAAATCATGTAATTAATTATTTCTATTCATTGATCATGGTAAAAATCCTTCTGGTAAATTAAATAGTGGCTGAGATATTCACAAATATCACCAGATTTATTATTAAAAAAAAATTTGTTTCAACTTCCAACTATTATCACTTAAACACAACAAATCCCCACTTTTATTCTAGTTAATTAAATTAGATTTTTTCAAATATATAACATCCTAAAATTTAGGACTTTGTACAATTATTAGTGACCAAATAATAAAATAACAAGCATGAACCCAATAATGATCTCATTATCATCAAAATTTGATATCCGTATTGTTCTGGTGTAGAACTCAAATGTCCGGCCTATAGAAGGGCCGGTGATTTGATATGGGATCTGGGTGCTCCTCCTGTATGCTTATGGGACAAGCGTCCAGGAGAAGGTGTGATCACGGTACACAAGCAGGCGTTTCGCCTCAAGGGGTCTTGTGTGTGCCGTGCTCTTGAATGTAGATTAGTTAGGGTATTGGAATTGTGTACACAGCGCCTATCTCCTTCGTCTATATATATAGAGCATACAGTCGGTTAGTTGCTTGGCTCCCCGAGTTTGATTGTTTATTTGACTAGAGTACGGACGTCAGAGTTTTTGTTGATCGCGAGATAACGTTGTCCTTGCCCCCCAAGCCGGGTTGTCCAGGTCTCATCCGGGATCTTTGGCATGGTCAAGATCCCCAAATCCGAATCTTTCCTGAAAAGGAGCAGATTGGGTTCTTGGCCATCATAGGAGCCGAGATCATATGAGGAAGCGATCGAGGACCGAGGTCTTTTGGTAGAGGATCAGCTTTCCCTATTTCATCTCCCTATAGAGCTGCCCTTATTCCCGGCATTTTCTACGTCGATTCCTCTTCTCTAAGTCATCATTAGTTTCTACCAGTGGCACCCCTCAACGTCGTGAAGCCAAGCCGAGGAGACGCTAGCCTATGCGCATTTAATGCACGACAGGACGCGCATTAAATGCGCGGGAGACGTGACCCTTACTCTAGAGTGAAAAGGCGTTTTGCCCCGGCGTTTGGGTATTCGAAAGCTTTATACCCGCCAAGTCTTTTCCATATTTCACTTTCACTCTTTTGCTCTGAAGATTTTCTCTCCTACTTATTCTTTGCTTTTGTGAGGGAGTCCAATCCTGTGAGCAATCTGCTTCTATTTCGCATTTTCTTGAGCAGTCTCCCGTTTCTCAGACAGGTATTATCGTTTTCCTACCTTTCTCTTTCGTTCTGCTCTGATTTGGAGTTTCTTCATTACATTGTGGTCATTCGTCCAAGCCTTCGTAATCTCTGTCTCATAACTAAATTGCATCTGTAACTAGTTGAATCTCTGGTTAGATTTCTTCATTAAGTAAATTTACGCGTGGTCTGCTCATAATTCCCACCTTTTTGCACCAATCCCGTTTTTCGAGTGAATCTTTTCCGTTGGTAGATTGATTGCCGAATCCTTTGGGAGAGTGGTTCTAAATGTCGAAGGACATAAAGGATATGACGTCAGATGAACTGGAAGAACTGCGCAAAACCGTCACGGGAACATCCCGTTGGTGGCTTTGGGGTGATAAATCTGCACGAGCCGACCTGCTAGCCGATCATCACCGTGGAGGCATGGGAGTAGCTCTTGGTGGCGGCCAGGCGAAGATTCGAGAAGGCGTCTCCTCTATAAGGGAAAGTCTGAACGTTTCCCCCACACTCCGTACCAATCTGAGGTTGCTTTCTAAGAAATCGCGTGTACGCTTCTCTGTCCTCCCAAGCGACCCGTACTATAATGTGGCAAGCCGGGTCCTAGGGGCCGAGGTGGATTCCTACATCGGCCCTGCTATGATTGTCTGTATGAATGTTCGCGACTTCTTTACGTCGGGGATTCTTCCACGGCCGACTTCCTTTTGGGCTCTGCCGACACAATCTTGTCCGGCTCCTCCGGTAGCTTCGCCGAGTCCTGCGACTTAGACTTTAATCTTTCTTCGGCGTGGAATCCCGCCTTCAATTTTTGACATCGGGTATGCTAGGAAGATTCGATCGTTTACTTTTTATTTTTATTTGTGGTAGGTATAATGGCGTCATCCTCTTCTTCGCATACCGTAGAGTCAGGGTCAGGAAGCGCGAACCGTGCTAGCCCCTCACGGGATTTAGTTGAGCGATTCCCTTGGGTTACCCACGAAATCTTGTCCTATCGGTCGAAGGCGACCACGGCCGACTTGGAAAATCTCCCCATGCGAGAAACTAGCTCCTACTCTTTTTGCCTCCGGAAGAGGAAGAGCTGTGTGCTCCATAAGGGAGGGGAGCCACAACTCCTTTTCTTCTTCTACCTTGACTATGTCACCGGGCTCGGAATTCGTTTTCCATTTTCCGAATTCCGGATGGCAATCCTCCAATTCCTTGGCGTAGCTCCCTCACGATTGCACCCCATGGGTGGGGGTACGTGATTGCCTTTGAATGGTTTTGCAAGACCCTTGGTACGCCTTGCACCACCTCGATGTTCTTTTACTTCTTCACTCCCACACTTGCTCGCTCGGAAGGGAACCACCCGAGCTCAAAGTGGACGTCCATCAGGGTATAGCCCGTCGGCGTCTATTTACCCCTGTCTCGACTCCTTCAAATACTTCAAACGTAACTTTTTAAGGTGGTCGCTAAGTCGGCGTACAACCTTGGTTCCTCAAAGGACCAGATTCGGCAAAAGTCGAATGGGAATTTAACTTTGTATTGGTGTAAAGATCACCATGACGTTTCCCTAGCGCTTATAAGGTGGAGCGGTCCACTCTGTTGAAGCATGAGAAGAAAGCCATTGACGCCATAGCCGACCACGTGAAGGCCAATGGTGCTTGTTGGGGCCGCGTCCTTGGTGGCCCGATATCGGGACGAGGCTGGCACCGGGGAAGAGCTCGTATCGCGGCCGAGTATGACATTTCCGTTGTTTAATGCGATGTCGCTCCGTGTTTTAGTCAAGTCTTGTGTTTCGCTTACTAGTAGCTAAAATAATGTCTTTGTTTTGTGTAGGTCTCAAAATGAAAGGGCCGCAACCGCAATATCTATCGGCATCCGGACCCTTTGCCAAAGGGAGAAAGAGGTCGGCGGGGATGCGGGCAAATCAAGGTTGGAGAGTCCTCGAAGCGGCCGAATCTAAGAAACACGGGGTCGGCCCCTCGGCCAGACGCCACACCGGCCTCCGTTATCCCGGCCTCTCCTATCCGATCCTCTCCTACTGCTTTGTCATGCCGCCTCCCAAGTCGGTTGAGTGGGCCTTCATCCGTGCAAACTACCTCGACTCTTCCTCGTCCTCCATTGTTCTTCCCCGCTCCCTTACGTGGAGTAAAGGGATTACCAAGAGCGAGCGTCGCACTCTTGCCTCCTCCCGCTATCAAGAGCCCGTACCCTGCTTGGAGCGGATGTCAAGATGTTCAAGGCTGCTTGGACACGCTTTTACGAGAGGTGCCGGCTGACCCAAGCCTTTCTCACTCTTCATCACAAGTATGTGGAGGCTGCTGGCGACATGAAGCGTGCCGGGACGGAGCGTGATGAGGCTCTAAAGCAATGGCGGATCGCTTCTAATGAATTCCAAGCTCGTGAAGTCCAGTGGAGAAGGTGGAATTCGCTCACGAAAGAAACCCGGGGATCTTGGGCGACTCCAATGTGATAATTGAGGGATTTAAAGCGGCTCAAGCTAAGAGCGAGGAAGAGTTGAAGGCTGTGGTGGAGGAGAAGGACGGAATTAGAGGCGAGGGGAGGCGTCCTCAAAGCATATGACGGCGGAGATAGCCGGCGCAAGAGTTCTTTGCTAGGATCCGTGGTAGAGCGTTTAAGAACTCCGGCCCGGATCAAGCTTTGAACCGGGGTCGAGCTCAACACCACGGGGCATCACTTTCGATCCTACGTTGAAGATGGGCGGATCGTCCCTTATGTGGATCCTCCTGTTGTCTCGGAGACAGAGTAGATGGTGATGCGGCCAGAGCGGGGTGAAGAAGTCTCGGCTGTCCCCAAGCACGTGGGTTGATTTCTTTTTGAATTTGTGTATTCCGGCGGTTACATTTCGGTAAAAACTCTTTGTCAAATATAATGGCCAATTGGGCCCCTTTTGCACTTAATTATTGGTTGTCAGTAACCTAGTAATTATCACGCGATAAGAACCTTTCTTTAGCGTGTCGCGGTGTGTAGGGCCAAGGTCATACGAAAGTAGCGAGTCTGCGACGCGCATTTGGTGACGAAACCATTTCATTTTAAAGTGCTAGTGTTTACCTTTGTCTTAGAAAAATCCAGGTGTTTTAACGGGTCATCCAAAGGTAAATGAAACTTGCCACTGCCGGGTTCGGTTTTGTCCCGATAGCGTCAGAGCATTTTGACTGATCGAGTGCATGACATTTTCTATTGATACCCCGGAGTAAATATGTGCTCGGGCTGCGATAGCTAGCAGTTTACTTTCCTCGGTGAAAAGTGGTTATAATTTTATCTTTTGAACAAGACAAAGTTTGGGAGTCAACAAATACCCTCTAGCGAGAGTTTCATTAATAATTGACAAAACAATTGTAATCAAGGGAAAAGCCGCGAGCCAACATTGAATGAAAGACGGAATGGAAATAGATGCTTTAGGGCCGATAGCGGATAGGCCTAGCGTAATACGCTTTCAACTTGTCCGCATTCCATGTTTGCTTGATTGGGCTTCCGTCCAACTTCTCCAGGGATGTAAGCTCCTTTCTCAAGAGTTTCCGGACGCGATAGGGTCCGTCCCAATTAGCCGCAAGCTTGCCGTCCTTGGAATTCTTGTTTCCAATGTCGGCCCTTCGAGACCAAGCAGCCGGGTGGAATGTCAGGGGTCTTACCTTCTTGTTATAGCGAGCCGCGATTAGGCGCTTCATTGCGATGTCCCGACGGTGGGCGGTGACCGGGCTTCGTCGCGGATCCAACTCGGCGACAACGCCTCACTATTTGCCGCTTCACCTTGCGATAAGATGCTCTTCTGCGCCATGACGGCGGCCCTATTTCGGCGGGATCATAGATTCGCAACCGTAGGCCGGCCTATAAGGAGTTTCTTGAGTGGACGTGCGGGCCGTTGTTCGGTTTCCCCAAAGAACATAGGGTAATTGGTCGGCCCAAGATGTTTCAGCTTCCAGCATACGTTTCTTCAAGCCATCAAGAATAACCTTATTGGCGGCTTCGGCTTGCCCATTGGACTGCGGGTGCTCCACGGAAGCAAAGTGATGATGTATTCCGTATTCGTAGATCATATCGCGGAATCCGACTCCAGTGAGCGAGTTCCATTGTACATTACTATCTCAGGTGGTGCTCCGAATCGCGTAATTATATTGACTTCCACAAACCGTTGCACACGCGCCAGGAGATCGTAGTGAGAGGTTCGGCCTCAATCCACTTGGTGAAGTAATCCACCGCCACAATTAGCCATCGTAGTTGCCGGTATTGTCTTGAATGGCCCAAGGATGTCCATGCCCCATTTGTAAAAGGCCGGGGGCCGAGATGAAATGTAGCTCGGTGGGGCGCCCAAATAACTCGGCATGCTTCGACGGCTATCACATTGTTTAACAAGGGTCTTAGAATCCGCTTCTAACGTTGGCGGTAATAACTTGCTCGAAGGGTTTTTCTTGCGAGCGCCTTAGCCCCATATGCGGCCAGTTGGCCCCTCCATGCACCTCGGCAAGGACATATCAGGCTTCATTTGGGTTCAAACATCTTAGCATAGGAGAATGTAATCCCTTTCGGTAGAGTTGATCCTCCACCATTGTATACTTGGCGCGTCCCGAACCAACATTTTGGCCTCCATTGCATCATGCGGAATGATTCCCGCTCAAGATAATCTTCAATTGGCTTTTCGATCTGCTTCAGCGAAATCGCCATCATGCACTGCTGGATCGTCGAGATTTTGCTGAACAACGGTGCGGTGACAACCGGCTTGCTTTGTGCTTGCTAACTTTGACAAGATGTCGGCTCTTGCGTTTTCTCCACGAGGGATATGGGTAACGGTTGCTTCATCAAAGCGACATTATGTCCTTAGCTTTTAAGAGATACTTCGCCATTAGCGGGCCTTTAGCACGATACGAACCCTCGATACGAGCCGCCACAAGTTGGGAGTCGGTGAAAACCTTAACTCTTGTGGCCCCATTTTCCTTGGCTTGAAAAGCCCGGCTATCAAGGCCTCGTATTCTGCTTGATTGTTCGAAGTTGGGAAGTTAAGATGCAACGAATGTTCAATTGTAACCCCCTCCGGACTCTCAATTATGACTCCAGCTCCACTTCCTTTTATGTTTGACGATCCGTCGACGTATACTTTCCATTCACCTGCCATCGCATCATCCGTTTTAGTAGCCGGGGTGAGTTCTCTGATGAAGTCGGCTAGCGCCTGCGACTTAATTGCATGGCGAGCTTCATAGGTGATGTCGAACTCGGAGAGTTCTATCGCCCAGTTTGTCATCCTCCCGCTAGGTCAGGCTTATGTAAGACTTGTCGAATCGGGCGCTTGTTCTAACAACAATATGGTGACCACTGGAAGTACGGTCTTAATCGACGGGCGCGATGAGCAAAGCGAATGCCACTTTCTCCGGCTTTTGATATCGGACCTCGGCATTACGCGGGGTTACGCGACAAAATATCGGGATTTGTCCTGCTCGCCTCTTTTACCAAGGCCGCGGCGGCGGCCTCCTCGCCAATGGATAGGTAAAGGTACGAGACTCTCGCCGAGGTTGAGGTTTTGAGAGGGCGGAGGATTGGCCGGACATTGCTTTATTTCTTCAAATGCGGCATCGCACTTTGAATTCCACTCCACCGACGCCTCCTTCTTTAAGAGCACGAACATGGGCAAAGCCTTCTCGGTGATTTTGGCAAAAACCTAGTTAGGGCGGCCAATCTTCTGTGCTTTTGGACCTCTTTCTTGTTACTCGGAGCCTTCATCTCCATCAGCGCCTGCATTTGTCGGGTTGGCCTCAATGCCTCGGTTAGTTAGCATGAAACCCGGGAACTTTCCGCGGGGACGCCAAAAGCACACTTGGCGGGTTCGGTCGAATCCTGTAGGTTACGAGTTTAGCGAATGTCGCTCCAAGTCTTGTATATGACGTTCTTTGGTCTAACGTCTTAACGATCATGTCATCTATGTAGACTTCCACATTACGACCGATCTGGTTTGCAAAGACCTTATTCATCATCCTTTGATATGTAGCTCCGGCATTTTCAATCCGAAAGGCATGACGTTGTAGCGGTAATTAGCTCTTTCGGTAATAAAGGCCGTCTTTCACGATCCTCACGGGTACATTGCTATCGATTATATCCGAATACGCGTCCATAAAGGATAGGAGTGGAATCCGATGCATTGTCCACCAATTGATCGATGTTCGGCATTGGGTAGGAGTCCTTCGGGCATACCTTATTCGGGTTCTTGTAATCTGTACAAACTCTCCACTTCCCATTTGGCTTCTTTACCATTACCACATTTGATAACCGGGTTGTATATTGAATTTCTCGAATAAATCCGGCCTCCGGTAATTCTTGGACGTGAATGTCCAATGCTTTCCTTTTAAGTCCGTGGTTCCTCTTTCTCTGCGATCTTGGGATTGAGCCGGATATACTTCTAGTTTGTGACAACGAACTTTGGGTCTATTCCGGTACTTGAGATGAATTCCAAGCGAAGACATCCCGATTCTTCCTCGGGAACTCCACCAAGCTTTTAAGTTCGGGAGACGGTGTTTGCCGATCTTAGTGGTGCAGAGAGGGTCTCCTACCACCAAATCTTCCGGGTCTCTGCCGGCTCAGGCGCACTTCCTCATCGCGGATGTCTAACTCCACGGTATTAATTTCATCGTCGGGAGAATCCCGGTCGAGTGGTCGGATAGTTTGTCTCTTTGGGGCTGCGGCGAGGATCCGCCCTCCCTATTCGGCGGTTTCGAGTAACAGCTGTCGAGACTCTTTTGGTCCCAGTTACCGTGACCACGGTTCCTTGGTTGCCGATCACCTTGAGTTTTTGATGCTTAGTGGATACCGGCATGTCCCATTTGTGAATGGTCGGCCTTCCCAAGATTATGTTGTAGGGTGAAACGAACTCGGCCACTATGAACCGCACTCTTTCTGACTTGAAGGCGTTTTTAACTCCTAGGGTGAGCCGGAGGTCGATAAACCCCTTCGGACGCGGCTGTTCTCCATTAAACCCGATGAGGGTTGTCTTGCACGGCTTTAAGTCTTCCGGTCCGAGGCTCATTCTTTTGAACGCCTCCCAGCTTAGTATGTCGGCCGAGCTGCCGGCGTCCACGAATATCCGCTTGACTCGGCAATTGACCACTATCCGGTGATCACTAGCCCATCGATGGCGGGGACAACGTCCACGAGGTCGTCACTCGTGAAAAATAAGGGCGAACGTCTTTGGCTCATTATGATATTCCTTGAATTTTGGTCGGTCTCTAACGGATAGGACTTCTCGGAGGTATTTCCTTCGGCGGCTCATAGTATCTCCGCCTCCGCCCATTGCTCCGTGATCACGTTACGGTCGAATTCCGCTTACGGAAATTCGTCATCGACCTCAGAGCCTTGCGCTTATCGTCCTGCTTTTGAACTTAGGGGGACTCTGCTGCGGTTCTTGGTTTTCGTTTTCCACCTTTCCCTTGATGCTCTATGACATATTGTTGAAGTTTTCCTTCACGAACAAATCGTTCGATTGCATCACGGAGCTCGTAGCATTCATCCGTTGTATGGCCTCGCCCGTCATGGAATGGCGTATTTGGACTGGTCTACCGGATCTTCGATAGGACGAGACGAGGTCGGTCCACCTTCTTCATCTCGGTTGTTGACACCTCCTTCCACACTTGAGGCCAGAGGCACGATCGAGGCTGCATATTTCTCGTACTTGCTCCGTGATCAAACTTACCACCCGGCTCTTGTTTTCGTTCCCCCTACTGCGGGAGTCCCTATTTACAGTGTCGGTGAAGTCTCGACCCACAGGAGGGTGGTTGTCTTGGTCCGCCTCGGATTGGGGTTGTTTGCCATTCGCATCGCTCGACGTCCAAGTACTTCTTTGAGCGAGTTATGAAGTCGTTAAGATTTTTGCGCGCTCCTTTAGGAAAGATTACGCCGGGGCGGGACTCTTTATCGAGGCCATCCACCAACAAGTGAACGTGTACGTCCTCGTTGAGTCCGCGCACTGCGGTACCGCGTGATTGAAACGGTCAAGATAACTTTGGAGCGGCTCTCCCGTGCATTTGCTGATTTTGGACGAGAGAATCTTGGGATTTTGGTTGCCGTTTGCTAGTTGCGAAGTGCAACTCAAAGGCCTCGGTCAGGTCCTCGAAATTGTGAATCGACCTGAACGGAAGAGTGTGGAGACACTTCAACGCTGGTCCTTTTAACGTCGCGGCGAAGATGCGAGGCACGATCGGTTCCTTGAGGCCTCTAACCGACATGTGAACGTCAAAGTCCTCTAAATGAGTTGTCGGGTCTTGTGAGCCGTCATACTTCGTCAACTCGCCCAAATTTAACTTATCTAGGAACTGGGCGTTTTGGATTTCCTCTGAGAAAAAGCTATTGTGCATTTGGCTGACATATCTTCGCCGCTGGAACCCATTTGGAGGAATCGCCCTGTCACCTCGATTGTTCTGATCGGAGGTCGGCCTTCTTCGTCTCGGTGTGGGTTTCTCCTATTGGCACTCTGCCCAGGGAAGTCCGCCTCCTGCTATTAACGGTTTACGTCTTACGCATGCAGCGACGAGCCGAGCTCTCGTCTTCGTCATCCTCTTTCCACGTTCTATCTTCCCGGTCCGTCTTTGGAAAGAGCACGGTTCCGTTTTTCTCCCGCTCTTCCGCTCATTGGTAGTGAAGGGTATGACGCTTGTCTATGTTGTCCACCCGCCTCATTATCGCAAGCATCCGGCTTGGAGAGAACGAAAATCTGGTTCGGCGGGTGGGATGTCTCGGCCACCCCTGGATTGGAGTTACGGGCCCCACGATCTTGGTTTCGTGGGCCAGGGACTCCGTGTCGGACGGGTTGTCCTCACGGTTTCGTTCGTTCTTTGGGAACCAAAGGTTCCTCTGGTGAATAGCGGTCCTCTTCCTCTGGCAGGTCGTCCTCGTACGGGTTGATCGGTGCTCGTTACGGGGTGGTTGTCGTGGTGGTTGACGGGTGTCTCCAGCTCGGTCAGCCTCCGATTGTCTCTGGCTAGAAGCACGAGTGCTAATCCTCATGGTCAAGGGAATTGAAGTTTACCAATCCCACGGTCGGCGCCAGCGTTGCAGTGTAGAACTCGGATGTCAGGCCTATAGAAGGGCGGTGATTTGATATGGGATGCGGGTGCTCCTCACATGCTTATGGGACAAGCGTCCGGGAGAAGGTGTGATCACGGTACACAAGCGGGCGTTTCTGGGATCCGTACACACAGCGGAGTAAAAAAAAAAATTACGGATCCCTTAGGCGGATCGCTCAACGGCGTTTAAATCAAGGTTTAGGGTTTCCAAATCGTACCTTTGCCGAACAATTGGACTGGTGGGCTACCTTCTCGATCAGCAGAAGACGACTCTTTAGAATCGCCTTCCTCTACCGGTATCCACACGAACGGCCTTCGAAACACGAACGGAGCGTGCTAGCGCCTACGAGCGTGCGTCTCTCTATTTTCTATCTAGGGTTTCTCGAGGCTTTCTAATACGCTCGACAGAATGTCCCGTCGTTTTTCTAAACCTAGCCGGCGTATTATATTCAAAACAAATTTTGAATCTGGATTTAAAAAATATATTAATTAAATCTATCTGATAGATCTAATCAAATCTATTTATTTAATCCAAATTAAAAACCCTACGATTTAATTTATATTTATAAATTAAATCAAGATATGATATCGTTATATTTAATTTAAAATGAGATCCGATATCTCGGTTCAAATTAAATCGATATGCAATATCTTTATTCGAAAATTAAATCGAGATACAATATCTCAATTTATTATAGTTATTTAATTTATCAAATAAATTAAATACTATATATAATAATATTATTGTCAATAAATAATATCATTATTATTTTCAAATTTAATATATTTATATATGCATATATATATATATACACACACATCCTAGATTAAATAAGTATTCATTAAATCTTAAACACATTTAAGATTCAATGAATCTGGACACTCTTGCTCGTGTTGGGCCATTCTTGTGTGCGACCTGCGGCCCACATGAGATTGGCGGCGGGCCAATCTTTACCAGCCCACAAGTCGCAAGCGGCCTCTAGCAAGACATTGCGACTACCCAATTCATATGGGGATCGTTGATAAGTACAATGACTTGCCCTAGGGCATAATTTCCAACAGAGACTCCCACTTGCACTAGGTGCAATCATTAATTACCTTAATTCCCATTGCCCTAACATGACGCTCATGTTTTACTTGTGCAAGCGGCTTAGTAAGAGGATCAACGTCATTGTTTATGCGATATAACCTATCGTACAACCATGTCACGTCCCTTTTGTCACGCGATAATTTGGTCAAGGATGAGGCATGGAAAATGTCAACTTCTGTTCTTGACCATTACTTTCTCGATTCTTGAGTAGTCTAACAATTGAAATGGAAACTCCTTTCCATCGTAGTATGGCCATACATTTCTTAGACTCACTCATCGAGGGCCCGGTATTATCTCTCTACAAATGTGAGGGACAAATCCCATCTTGACCACTCACATTCCTCATGAGAACCACTGATCCCGATCCTAGCCTTTATCATCACCGGTCAAAGGTGACTTTTGACTAGGTCAAAGACCGGCGACTCATCATGTAGGAATCCATGATGATCTCGGGTCAAAGGGCGTTGTGACGCGGTTATACATGAGAAAAGCTTATGACTTATTCCATGCGGCTTTCTCATAGTGGGTCGGTCCGGCACCTTGTACTCTTACAAGTGCCTATGACTTTGACTCGTATCCCATACTCATCAAAGTCACCTTGGTCTTATTTCATCTTCGCTCCGCGTAGATGACCGACCGAGGACATTTAGGATAATCTATTAGATATATCCAGGATACGATTATCACTACAAACATGCAAATGAAATGATAACTAAAGGAGAATACTTTAAATAACATTAACGTTTAAAGTATAATGACTTGCTTTCTCCTGGTACTTTGCATAATATTTTTTTTTTTGTATCACCTCTATCATTGATTTCTCTGATAAGATGAAATCGCTTGAGTATATGGTTGGTCCTTTGATGTGACCTAGGCTCCTTGGTCTGCGGAATAGCACCGCTATTGTCACAGAACAAGTCTATTGGATTTGAGATGGTAGGAACCACCCCTAGTTCATTAATGAACTTACTAATCCAAAAGGCCTCCTTAGCTGCATCCGATCTTTGCTATATACTCGGCTTCATTGCGGAATCAGCTACGGTGCTCTTTTTAGAGCTCTTCCGGCTCACCGCACCACCATTCAACGGGAATACATATCACGATTGCGATCTTGAATCATCTTGGTCGGTTTGGAAACTCGCATCTGTGTAACCGGTCACACGAGCTCATCTTCCAAGCCACCATATACCAAGAATAAGTCCTTAGTCCTTCTTAAGTACTTAAGGATATTCTTGACGACGATCCAGTGACCCTCACGGGATCTTGTTGATATCTGCTGGTCATACTCAAGGCAAATGACACATCGGTCGAGTACATAACATGGCATACATGATAGATCCAATGGCGGAGGCATATGGAATCTTACTCATGCGGTCTCTTTGATCTTGTGTACTAGGACACAGATTCTCACGAGATGGATGCCATGAGACATGGGCATGTTCCCCTTTTTTGAATCCTGCATGTTGAATCTAAGCAGTATCTTGTCTATGTCTGTGCTCTGACTTAGGCCTATCAGCCTCTTAGATCTATCTCTATAGATCCTAATCCCAAGGATGTAAGTGGCTTCGCCTAAATCTTTCATTGAGAAAGACTTTCCTAACCAAGACTTGACACTCTGCAAGGTAGGAATGTCATTCCCAATGAGTAGGATGTCATCAACATAAAGCACTAGAAATACAAGCGTGCTCCCACTAACCTTCTTGTAAACACAAGGTTCATCTATGTTTTGAATGAATCCAAACTCTTTGACTACTTCATCAAAGCGATGATTCCAGCTCGAGATGCTTGCTTCAATCCATAAATGGATCTTTGAAGCTTGCAAACTTTACGAGTCCTTTGGACGCACAAAACCCTCGAGGTTGTGTCATGTACACATCCTCAAGGAGCTTTCCATTAAGGAAGGTTGTTTTGGCGTCCATCGCCATATTTCATAGTCATAATATGATGCAATGGCAAGAAGGATTCGATTGATTTGGCCATTGCAAGCTGGGAAAAGGTTTCATCATAGTCCACACCATGAGTTTGAGTGAATCCTTTTGCAACCGATCGTGCCTTGAAGATATTTACTTTGCCATCCATGTCGGTTTTCTCTTTGAAAACCCACTTGCACCAACGGTTTTACACCTTCGGTGGATCGACTAAGGCCCATACCTCATTGTCGTACATGGATTGCATTTCGAGACTTCATGGCACCAAGCCATCTTTCGGAGTTGGGTCCCACCATGGCCTCGCGATAGGTAGTTGGCTCATTGTGCTCAATGAGCAAAACATCACGGCTTCCGTGTCAAATCCATATCTCGAGGTGTAGTCGTGTTCTATCGGACCTTCGTGGGTCTTGTGTTACATGAGTAGGCTCAACAACTTGTTGTGAGTCTTCTCCGTTTTCCATCTGTGGTTCTATGTTGTCTTGTGACTCTCGAACTTCTTCGAGGTTCACCTTACTCCCACTGGTTCTTTTAGAGATAAACTCTTTTTCCAGAAGACACCATTCGAATAACAAACACTTTGTGATCGGTGGGATTGTAGACATAGTATCCTTTAGTTTCCTTAGGATACCCCACAAAAAGCATTTTGAGGATCTGGATGATAATTTATCAGAGGCTTGATGTTTGACATAAACCTCACATCCCCAAATTTTAAGAAATGACAAACTGGGTTTCTTCCCGGTCCATATCTCATATGGTGTCTTTTCAGCTGCCTTTGACGGAACACGATTTAGTGTGAGCGTTGTTTGTTTCTAGGGCATGGCCCCAAAGGAAGGTGGAAGATCTGTTTGACTCATCATAGATCGAACCATATCTAATAGAGTTCGATTCCTCAGCTCGAAACACCATTCCATTGAGGTGTTCTGGAGGAGTAAGTTGCGAGACGATCCCACAACTCCTAAGATGGTCAATGAACTCTTGGCTCAAATATTCACCACCCCGATCAGATCGAAGTATCTTAATTGTTTTGCCAAGTTGATTTTGCACTTCATTTTGGAATATTTTGAACATTTCAAAAGATTCCGACTTATGTTTCATTAAATAGATATATCCATATCTACTAAAATCGTCTATAAATGTAATGAAGTACAAATGACCTCCTCGCGAGATGTATTCATTGGTCCACACACATCGGTATGTATGAGGCCCAATAAATTGGTGGCTCTCTCACTTGTGTCCGATAAAAGGTTCCTTTGTCATCTTTCCCAATAAACAAGACTCGCATGTATCAATTGATTCAAAATCAAATGAGTTAAGAAATCCATCTTTATGGAGTTCTGAAATGCGTTTCTCATTTATATGGCCTAGACGACAATGCCATAGATAGGTCGGATTCAAATCATTTGACTTGAACCTTTTAGTAGTTATGTCATAGATATGTCCATTCAATTTTCTCTTGTCCTTGAGATCCTACATTTATTCAAATGTGAGATCCACATGTAGTATCCAATACCCATGTTGAGGAAGTAGAAAAGCGAATATCTATGACATAGATACTTGAAGCGACAGCCCGCTATCCTTCTTGTTCTTCTCCAGATCTTCGAGGTAGAGTTTGCAATTTCTTTTCAAATGACCAAGTTCATTGTAAAAGAAGCAGACTCTATCCTTCGGAGGTTTTGCCTTCTTGGCTTTCGGTTTCATACCCCTTCCTTTACGAATGGACAAAACGAGAACTAGGCCTCTCTAAGGCTCGGCTTAGCAATTTTGAGCATCTCATGCGGTTCGAAATTGATTCCTCCATGTTGTAATCCATGACAAAGTTATCATAACTTCACGGGAGTGAGTTCAAGATCACATCTTTAACTAACTCCTTGGACATGGGGAATCCAAGCCTCTCAAGGTGATCAATGTAGCCCTTATCTTCAAAACATGAGGACTAACTGATGCACCCTCAGCCAGCTTGCAGGAACCTCTCTTGCCTTGCCTGTTACTGGAACCTTTCCGTAGGATGAACAATCATCCCAGAGGCCTCCATATGTTCTAGATCTCTATTGAGGTCTAAAAGCATAGTGGCAAGCATCAGGCATCCTGTATCCACAGAGTCATCCTTATGCTTCGTATAAGCATTAGTCGAGCTCTTGGATCAGCATTGCGAGCTCGTCGAGAATGGGTTGATTGATGAGATATTCTTTTCTTTCGTGTTTAGGATCAACGCTTAAGTTCCCAAACATGTCAAGAAAGTTTGTCTCATCAAGTTCGTCCTTCTTAAGGACTGATCGCATTGATGGTGTTGAAGTATTACTAGACTACATGATTCTACAACTAAAGATATGCAAAGTTTAAGTAGTAACCTCCCATTGAATTAAGAACCCTCATTATAATTAGTGGGCTAAGATCCATATTTGGCTTAAATTTAAGTCCGCTTTGGCAGGACGCTTAAATTAAGTTATTTAGGTAGGCAAACCCCTTGCCAATTACATCATATGTAACTCTTAGATCTTTATGGGATTCAATCATCATATGACGTGTCATGTTTAATCCCATCTAATGCCTTGAGATCCAAAACCGTTTTGATAATCTCAATTAAGTCAGGACAATAATGAATATTGAGTATCACCATTACTCACTCTTGTCTCACCAAGATAACTCAGATGCATCCACTTTGGTGGAACATACAAATGGGCGATCTAGGTTTTGACAAGTATTCATTTATTGGTGGCATTATGACTTAAGATTTTATTTAGAGGTATAATTAGATTAATCCTATTAATTATACTTATATGAATGCAATCACTATTGTATCTCATATAATATCTAAATTAATTATGAGTGATCTAGTCAAAACATAATTAAAACTCTAAATTGATTATGAGTTATCTAATCAAATCATAATTAAAATTCTAAATTAATTATGAGTGATCTAATCAAACCATAATAAAAAATTCTAAATTAATTATGCAATGATCAAATCAAGACATAATTAAAATTGTGACACAACATGGCTCAACCTTAACCTAAAATCCTCTCAAGCCAATGGGAGGACTTCTCTAAAACAAAAAGAAGTACATCAAGAGTATTTAGAGAAAGAGGCATGGCTCGCATGCCATATTTAAAACTTACAATAATTGTAAAACTCTAGAGCCATGTTGTTCACCATACCCAAACAACATTTGAAAGGTAAATCACAACATATATTAAGTCATACAATTATGAAATAAAATATTATGATTAATCTTATCATGATTTAAATTTTCTAATTTATATTATATTATAAATATAATATAATATCATGATTTAAATTCTCTAATTTAAATTATATTATATACTATATATAATATAATATCATGATTTAATTCTCTAATTTATATTATATTATAAATACAATATAATATCATGATTTAGATTATCTAATTTATATTATATTATATACTATATATAATATAATATCATGATTTAAATTACGTAATTTACATTATATTATATACAATATATAATATAATATCATGATTTAAATTCTCGCGCTACGACAATCAGCCGGGATCCCTACGGCGGTCTCGTTAGAAATTTCAAAATAAAATATTATTTTCGAAAATAATTTCCCAAAAAACGTGATTTTTTTGAAAATAATTTCCAAAAAAAAAAACGTGCTTTTTTTTCCCGAAAATTTCAAACCCTAACGAACTGATCGACATCGGATCTGAACGTTTGAGATCCACGCAAATCAGCTACACAGTCCGATCTGAACAATTCAGAGAACTGACGCAATATCCGACTAGCTATCCGTAGAAACCCTAACGCGAGTTTTGTAATTCAAACGCATACAAAGATCGGTTTTAGCATATATATCATATATATAAACACGCATAAAACCCAATTTAAACGCAGGTTGAGTTGGCTCTGATGCCACTGTTGGGATCCGTACACGCAGCGGAGTAAAAAAAATTTACGGATCCCTTAGGCGGATCGCTCAACGGCGTTTAAATCAAGGTTTAGGGTTTCCGAATCGTACCTTTGCAGAACAATTTGAACCGGTGGGCTACCTTCTCGATCGGCGGGCGACTCTTTAGAATCGCCTTCCTCTACCGGTAT
Organism: Acacia pycnantha; assembly: GCA_025563575.1. NCBI lineage: Eukaryota > Viridiplantae > Streptophyta > Magnoliopsida > Fabales > Fabaceae > Acacia > Acacia pycnantha. Next base: position 3,734,844 of record JAMWYP010000098.1, on the reverse strand, counting down.
CCACACGAACAGCCTTCAGAAACACGAACGGAGGCGTGCTAGCGCCTCTGAACTGTGCGTCTCTCTATTTTTTATCTAGGGTTTCTCGCGGCTTTCTAATACGCTCGACAAAATGTCCCGTCAGTTTTCTAAACCTGGCAAGCGTATTATATTCAAAACAAATTTTGAATCTGGATTAAAAAATATATTAATTAAATCTATCTGATAGATCTAATCAAATCTATTTATTTAATCCGAATTAAAAGCCCTCTGATTTAATTTATATTTATAAATTAAATCAAGATATGATATCGTTATATTTAATTTAAAATGAGATCCGATATCTCAGTTTCAAATTAAATCTGATATGCAATATCTTTATTCGAAAATTAAATCTGAGATACAATATCTCAATTTATTATAGTTATTTAATTTATCAAATAAATTAAATACTATATATAATAATATTATTGTCAATAGATAATATCATTATTATTTTCAAATTTAATATATATTTATATATGCATATATATATATACACACACACCCTAGATTAAATAAGTATTCATTAAATCTTAAACACATTTAAGATTCAATGAATCTGGACACTCTTGCTCGTGTTGGGCCATTCTTGTGCGACCTCGCAGCCACATGAGATTGGCAGCGGGCCAATACTGTACCAGCCCACAAGTCGCAAGCGGCCTCTAGCAAGACATTGCGACTACCCAATTCATATGGGGATCGTTGATAAGTACAATGACTTGCCCCTAGGGCATAATTTCCAACATTCTTATTCCTCACATATTAAAATAAAATATCCTCATTCTAAAAAGCATGTCAAATTTCAGTCATAAAAAAAAGAGCAGATAATTCTAACCGCCATGAAACCAAAATCTATAACCTCATGAATAAGCCTTTTATATATGATCACCAATATTTTGGTTAGTGTTAAATTGATGCGTACGTAGTAGAGAAATCAGTTAGCAGAATTCCGTCAAAACAGTAACCCAATAGTCAAATTAAACCAATTCTCAAAAGTCTCCTCTTCCAAAAACCAATTCTACACGTCTACCGGTCTCATTGTGATTCGGTCAAAACTATCCTTATTGCGGTTTGATGATGGTGAAGAAATATGACTTTTCTTCTTCATCGAAGAATCTGCTGTTGTCAACCGATGTACAACTCCTCCATCAAAAGTCAAAACATTGCAAAGACCATCCCTTTTCTTTGATCAAACTTGCAGACTTCTTTTATGCCTCTTGCCTATGTTTTCACTTTACAAGGATCACAACGCCTTAAAAATCTCTTTATCATAGAGATAAAAAATGAGTCCGATTCAAGGGAAAATTGGGTACTTTTCACCAGATATAGCAGGGTCCGGTTTCTCTCACATCTCACTCTCTCATCATCCCTCATCATCCGCAAATCTGGGCCGTCGAAATCTTGATCCAAGGGCCTAGAATTTTTTTTCCAAAAAACCGCATGCGGTATTGACACCGCATGCGGTTTTTTGAAAAAAAAGTCTAAGCCCTTGGATCAAGATTTCAATGGCCAGGATGAGACTGTGAGGGATGGGCAGAAAAAGGCTGATGAGAGAATCCTCTTCCGATATAGCAAGACCCAAATCTCGCTCCCTCCACTCTCGATTATCACCGGACCAACATATTTTTTTTTTCCCATGGGGAGAGCCATTTTTCTTGTTCTTATCATGAAGTACCCCACACTTGGGTAATATACAAGCATATTGTCTCATAGATCTTAGAATTTTTAAGAGAAAATTAAACTGGAACCCCAAGAACGGAAAAATCAAAATTCAAGTTTGAAGTTTTGATTATGAAAACCCAAGCAAGAACCGCCAAATTATAGAATCCAATACAAATCAGATTGGACTCATGATTTTCCAGCCAAAAGGGCGATGGTGGTCACCAAGTAATGCAAAACAATCTATCTCAAGTGAAGTAATTAATCAAGACCACCATAATTTTATTTTCCGATAGGAATAAAGAGTCTTAATCTTCAATCTCTCAACATGATTATCAAAAAAAATTGGACAACAACTACCGGCATATACTCATACGAAGATGTAGAACCCTAAAACTGTAACAACAAGCAACTTCTTACTCTTACTCTTTGGTTTCTCTATATCCTTTTACCTTTTTTAATATATATAATAGAGTATATTATTATTCCAAGAAGCAGTCTGACTCACTAATGCAATATTCAAATGTCTATCCCACCATCAAAATTCGATCCCAACTCATGAATAATGTTCACAAGTGAAAAATTCAAATAAAAGGACGCAAGGTTTGGAATTAAACTTATCTCGTTCCCTTTATGATCAACCAAAAATGTGCTCCAAAGATCAGCGAGTGTAACACCCCTACTGGCATCGCCTTTTCAGGTGGCGGGTAGTGTGGTCCTTTAACTTAGTCCAATTTTAATTCAATTATTTAATTCAAATTCCCAAGTTAATTACGTCAAGTATCAGAGTATCAGCAGTAGAGCACGTATCGGTTTGGACAAAGTATATTGGTAAAGATAAAATACTGAAGAAGAGTAAATTTTTTTTTTCCCGAAGGGATTTAATACAGTCATCCAGATCCATAATGCCCAAAATAGGCAAAATAATAATACAGTCATCCGGGAGAAAACAAAATAAACAATCAAAAGGGAGTCACCAACAGTCACCAACAAACACTTCAATCTCGCTCCGCATTCTTACATTGGTCTCCCGGCACCACTCTAGATGAACTACCTGAAGCTTTATAAAAGTCTGGGATTCATAATTGAATCTCAGAGTAACCATTAACCTCATATGTAAAGTGTATGCAATGCATGTATGTCACCACAATCAGGAAAACAATAAATCATATAACATTCAGTAATCACGCGTAGTAAAATAAAAGCATACCACACACATATGACATATGCAATATTTACTGCAGAAGGACCAAGTCCTAATAAACGCAGGACTGCTCAACATAGCTAGCAAGCCCCAGATCCACAGCGCTAGGAAAATCATAGTGGTCGGGCCTCAAACCCGGACCACACTGAATGCACATATAAACGCATGTCTCTCCAAAGACACGGATCCACAATTATGAAATATCAAATATACAAAGTAACACAATGCATATGAAGATTAAGGTTACTACCTGGTAGTCGACCTCAAATATTACTAATTTTTCCGGTGCGCCGGTGACAGAAATATCCCTAAAATAACCAATAATACACATAAATTCCCAATAATTATAGAGATTCACCTTAATAAATATTTGACTTCTTGATTTGAAATAAGCCTTTTTTTTTTCAAGCATCCATAATCTCTAAATCCTTTTTCTCCATTGGACATCCATTACTTGGAAAAACCCTTTTTATTTTCGGATTATACAGAAAATTCCAGCAACAGTGACTGAAATTCAAAAATTCATAACTAAATCTAGAAAAATCCGACTGAGGTGGTTCAAAAGGCCAACTAACCCTTAGTATGTCTATTTTCAATGAAAAATATTCATTTGAGTCAGATAAGACCGAAACTCCAGCCGCAGGACGGAACTCCACCTCTGGTCAGTCAGAAATTCCAGATTCAGGGGCTGTTTCAAAAATTTGGTTCTCTTAGTACAAAACTCCAAATATTTCTTGTTACCTATCGAATTAATGCTTGGGATGCCTACTTTTATGTCTGTAAATTTTCAGATTTTTCCAAGTTCATTTGATAGGTAAAAACCCACGAAACAGTCGACTGACTTCACTGGATCATTGCAAAAACAGTTTCAAATGTTTTTAAATCTTTTCTTTAGGATTCCAAAATCATGATCCAAGATCATTCTTATACAAAATCTCATTTTAAACACTTTGAAAATATCAAAACATCCAAAATCAACTCAAATCTTCATAGAAATAGGGCTGACCGAAAATTACATAAACACCCTATAATCCAAATGTTCATTCAAGCAACATAGCCCTACTTTAGCATGCTTACTCTTCTTCCTAATCATAGATTAAGACTTCAAACATATGTTTAATCTTTTTCCTCATAAAAAAAGACCCTCCTCATGTATAAATACTCAAGAGAACCACCATTACCAACATCAATCAACTTAGAGATTTTACAAGATAGGTTAAAGATAGCTTACTTGACTTAGATCTTCAACCTCTTGAAGCTCTTGGATCTTGTTTCCTTTCCTCCCTCCTTTGGCCTTTACTTTCACCACTAAAGTGGAATTTGCTTGTCAATATTTATCAAGAAGAAGAAAGTGGAAGAGAATAGTATTGGAATCCATGATCTTACCTTAGGCTCTTGACTCCTTGAACTCCCTTGCTTCTTGAATTTCTTGTGTTTTTCTCTTGAGCTTTCTTAAGTGAACTCTCTTGTTCTCTTTCTTCTCTTCCCCTTCTATCCAAAATTGAGGGCCAAAATGAGAGGGAATGACCTTTTAAACTTGCTCATCCCTTGTGGTAGGATAAATGACTCACATGTTTTCAAATTTAAATCCTTGGCTCCAATTTCAAATTTACTTTTGGCTCCAACTTTGAATTTCAATCTTGGCTCCAACATATTTTTTTTTTTTGAAAATACAGGCAAGCCGAAGCTTGAAAATTCAAAAAAGGGATCAGACTATACGTCTAATCCAAAATACAACAACCCAGCAAACACTAGTAACGACAGACTAATTGATCTTTCAAATCTTGGCTCCAACTTTGAATTTCAAATCTTGGCTCTATAATTGCTTCTAGAAGGTGTACTATCTTCATGAAAACTTTTTGCCTTCCTTCTCCTCTTGTTTGGCCAAAATGGCCTCTTGGTTTGGGCTCCAAAAATTGCTTCCCTTCCTAGCCCAATGTCTACAAAATTTCTACATGTCTTCTTCTTGGCCCATATTAGGAATTTCACTATTTTCTTCTTATTTTTCCCCTTTGGCCAAAAATACAAGGGTAAAAAGGGAAAATATATATTTTAACTTTCATTGTCATCTCTAATCTTAAATTGTCCAATGCCACATTAATTACCCAAATTTTCAAATAATTCCACATCATATTCTCTGGCTTAATTATTTACTTGGAAATTAAATACCATAACTAAATGCTTGATGAAAATTCATGTATTTCATTAATTCATCCAATACATCAATTTACATAAAATTGGGGATGTTACAGCGAGAATTAACTCTACAAAACTCTACAGATTGTCATAATTCACGAGCAATTTGGAAGAACAAAAAAGCAGATGATCTGAGTCGTATCCGAGAATATTATCCTCTAGAGTTAGGTTGAAGAGTATGCAGTAGAGCAAGAAATTGTTTGCCTTGGGAAGAACCTATGGAAGCCAAAATAAAAGGCAGCAGGATTGGTAGAATATAATAGTACCCAGTATTAACTCGCGCATAGAGGAAATTGCCGGATTTGCAATTCGTTTGCTTTTCAAAGGATCATTGTTGTGAGCGTGAGCCCATCACTTATTTATGCCTTTTTACAAGCTTAATACAACATGATACTGGGACTAGTTTCTTTGACACACCCCGTATTCATAAATTTACACCATTTTACCAACGGGAGTTAGCACAAGTGGTAAGCGGCTTGTGTTGCTTAAGTAAGGTCTCGGGTTCGAGTCTTGTGAATGCAAAAAATCCCGTTGGGAGACCCTCCCACCAAAGCCAGGTGCGCGATGCGAGTTGGATCCGGATTAGTCGAGGCGAAGCCCCGGTGAACCGGCTGGGCAACCAACAAAAATTTACACCATTTTAATAGTTTTTATATATTGAATGATATACTAAATTGATATTTTTTTTCGATTAATAAGAACCTGGGTACACGCATTTATCATATGCCAAGATTCCCGCCATCAACTTCTTTTGCGGGCTGACTTCTATTGTCTTGGTCTTGGGGCGTACTAATGTTTCCACTTTCCAGTGGTGCTGACAGTTACTTGACTTCAACGATTAACATTTAAGATTCACACCAAATACAATTCCTCCTTCATTTTGTTGTTTAATCCCACTGATCATTTCTTTCTTTCCCTTATTATAGAAAAGAAAATCTTCCCCAATTCATCCTTTCTTTCTCCCTGCTTATTCACTCAGCACACACATTTCCATTTAGGGACTGTTTTGATTCTTCAGCACGACCATATATACATACAAATGGTACCCAGATTTGGGTTTCTACTTCTCTTCTTATTGATATTCTCTCTTTTTCTCAATTCAGAATCAAAGTGTAAGAAAGGATGTGAATTGGCTCTTGCCTCCTACTACATTTGGCCCGGTCTTCTCGATATTACTTACCTTCCTCAGATCATGAAATCCCCAGTTCTTCAAACAATACAGGATATCATCAGCTATAACAAGGACCAAATATTGAACGAAAACTATGTCGAAACCGAAGCTCGTGTGAACGTTCCGTTCCCTTGCGATTGCATCGATGGCGAATTTCTAGGTTACGTATTCGAGTACCAAATTCAGAAAGGAGACACCTATGCGTTGATTGCGAATCAGAATTATGCCAATTTGACCACCGTTTCGATGTTGGAGAGTGCAAATAGGTATTCGCCTGAGAATATTCCTGAATCTGGAACGCTCAATGTGACGGTGAACTGTTCGTGTGGGGATAGCAAAGTTTCGAAAGAATATGGGTTGTTCGTCACTTACCCACTTAGAGCTGAGGATTCTTTGGATTCCATTGCCAACATGACGGGGCTTCATCAAGAGTTGCTGCAGAGGTATAATCCTGGCGTTGATTTCAACAAAGGGAGTGGTTTGGTGTATATCCCGGGAAAAGGTACATTAATTTAATTAATCACATCTGTCAACATATATCAATAGATAATCTTAGGGGAATTACACTTAGGTCCGAGGATGACAAATTATTACCATCATGTCCCCTGAAATCATCAAATTAATATGAAATCTAAAAAGCTGTGTGCGATTTCGTGGAATTGCCAAAAAAGAATTTATTTAACTTATTATTAGTGGCACATTGACATGTCAATTGAGGCATCTGACTTGCCACTGGTTGCATATCTGGCTTGTCAATTGAGAGATGTCTTAACTTGTCATTAATGGCATAGTAACTTGTAATATCCTGATTTGTTATAAGTAGCATATTGACTTGTCAATCAAGACACTCTTGAGTTCTTATTGGCAGCAACTTCACTTGTCATTAGTGGCAATGTGGCATATTGGCTTCTCAATTGATAAGTCAGGTAAACTCATCTTTTCACAGTTTTAATAAATCGCACACAGGTTCTTTGGGACTTTTTGTCAATTTGATGATTGCATAGGACTTGATAAATATAAATTATCTTACTTGAAACCTCAATGTAATTTCCCCGGTAATCTTAAATCGCTTTTTATCAATTACACTATTAAAAAAAAATAGGACTACAGTATAATAAATTCTTCTCATGGTTTGGTCTGCTTCTGCACTCAGTATCGTTTGCAAAAATGGCATCTTATGCGTATTAGGATGAAGCTGTATTTTTTTTTTTTTTTTTATTATTTTTATGACAGGAGGGCAAAAACACCCTAAATTAAATTAAGGAACAATGTGGGAATTGATTCCAAATATATCAATACGATCAAGATCCCTTTTACAGTTGGGAACATCAGTAAGCACTAAGCACTATAGTGTGCTAAGTAAGTCATCGGCAAGAGCATTATAAATGCTAGAGACATGTCTGAAGCAAATACCCTTTAGATGAAACTTCCGGTAAATGATTTTAATGAAAGAACGAAACTTCAAGTGCATTATGGGAACTATTGGATGAAGCTGTTATGCTGCTAATTTCTTATCCTAATTAGAGGAATATTCTTAAAGTAGTAATCATTTCACTTTCTAAGTTGACTTTTGCTTTGGGCATTAATGATGACTTCACTGTCAACTAATGTGAATAATGAAACAAAGATAAGAAAAGGATGAAAACCCATTATTGATTTTTTATTATCTTAAAATGCTCACAAGGTAAGAAATACATTCAGATGTACAGTTAACTAAAAAGTACCATGATTTCTGTTCTTTCTATTTGTTCATGGGATACTATAAATATTTCAACACCTGCCTAATTTCTTTTTTTTACTTTCACTTTTCAGACCAAAATGGTGTCTTTACGCCGCTGCCCCTTAGGTAACTCCCCTACTTTCTGGATGACTTGTACATGAAGTTGCATAGGTTGTTTTTGCTCTTTTAAATCTTTTCTTTAGTAAGATTTTTTAGTAAATTAAATGAAGTTGCCCTCTATTTTCAAAATATACACGCACTTCCTGTGCAACAAAAAGGCAAACACATTTTAGTCCAATTTAAAATTTTTCTTATAGTGTACCCTTCAGTAACCTGAATGCAAATTTTTGGGTTAAATTTTGTGAAACTTTTTAAATTTTATTTTCGCGTACTTGGACATAATACATATTTGTATATGTAATTAAATATAGGGTTTTTGGTACAAAAAATTCAAACTATGATTAAATTGTATATTTTGGAAATGGATCTGTGTGGTTTTAGCAAAACTTGAGAGTTCTTGTAATTTACTCTTAATGTTTTTTATCCTAATGTGAGTTATCATTTTCCTTTGCAGCAAAGGTTTGACCATCTCTCTCCTTAGAAAGTTGCTCATTTGTTGGATACTTTGGTAAGGATATACTGAAGTATAGGGCCAGTGTCTTTTTGAACTTGTATAATTTCTCAATAAGCAGGTCTAAATGGTGGGGCTGTTGCTGGATTATCTGCTGGAGCAGTAGCTGGGTTTCTCTTATTGGCAGCTTGTTTGTATGTTGTATATTACCATAGGAAGGAGAAGGAAAAATTGCTTTCTGAAGAATTAGTAGTCTACTCTGCTCAAACTGGGAATGGTAAATAGATATCTACTTCTTTTCATTCTCCTTCATACTGTACATTCAATGAAATATGAGTAAAATGTAATATGTTCCAGAGGCTTAAATGATTTAACAAGTCTCCTCTAACTTCTTTAGCATTATGAAGTAAAACTGAAATAACCTTATAACATTCTCAATTGTTGGTCTCATTTCCTGACTATCTGAAAGGAAAAAAGTTTAAAAGTGTGATTCTTTCTTTAGTTAATTTTCTTAAAGCATCCCATTGAAAACTGATAGAGTACTGGATTAGCGTGAGATAATGGAAGTTGTGGAAAGTTAGAGATTTTAGGAATAAATATTTATTAATATAATTTTAGATATTGTTTATTTTTATTATTATGAAATTGAGTCTGTTTTTATTATTATCTTTAGGAAATCGGGAAATAAGTGAAATATCCCACTAGATAGATATAGTTGCTAGAATTTAGGATTAGGAGTTATTTGAATTTCATATTTGGATATATTTTGGATTTCGTATTTGAATTTTGAATTAGAGTCTCTCTTTGTAAACTATTATAAATAGGTGTAGTGCCTCATCAATAAGAGTATGGAATATTTCAGAGAGTAAATTGGTATGAGAGATTCTCCCTGGGCTTTAATAGTTCGATGAGTTGCAGATTCTGACTCAGGTTTCTATTAAGGATTGATTGTTCTTATAGAATTAGTGAGATACTTGTTTATTTTATGAAACAAAGGCTATTCTTAAAGAACTAGCTAGATACTATTTCATCTTTATTTTTCTTAACTTAGATTCTCATATAACCTTCTCATCACCTTACCCACATCAGGACCATAATCAGTATCTCATCAAAAACTCTCCTCTAACTTTAAAATCCTGAAGTTGAACTAAAATAACCTTGTAACATGCTCAATTGGTGGTCTCGTTTCTTTGTCTCTCTTGCTAACTATCAGAAAGGGAAAAGTTTTCATTTTGTTGCTTCCTATAGTTAATTTTCACAAAACATCAAATACTTGCTGCCATATGGTTCATATTCATTGTAAAAGCACAACGTCCAATTAGCTGAAAAATCACTGACACAGGAAGAAAACTGATTGATAATTCCATTTAATCAGCTCCAGTGCATCTTCTTGCCGGCTGCCGTAAAAGTGAAGTGGATAGTGCCCAATATAAATGCTTTGATGCAAAGTTGAAAGTTGAAACTTTTATCTGTCATAGGGTGGACAGATCATCCAAAACCTTTTGTAAACAGTTGGAGCAGATGTAAAAGATTGAAGACTGAATTAGTACTCTGAATATTTCTGATTGTGTGTAAGTGGATGCAGATCATTCCAGATATCTGTCTGCTGTGTTACTCTCTGAAATTTCTCAAACCATCTTCCAAAATTTGTTTCAGCTAGAATTATTTAGTTCACTCAAATTATTTTCTGTCAGATGAGTGCACTGAAACTCCACTTGCATTGGCTCAAAGTTGTTGGATCAACACATTCTTCATCAGCATTAACTCAAATTTTGAAAGTGTCAAGACTTTTACGCTAATTTAGATTGTTTTAGTGTCCATGTCAGTCCAAATATTCCTCTTTTTATTTGACTTGAAGTTCACATAGGATCCAAAACTTAATTTAGTTATTAACTCAATACTATATGACCTATCATGCATACATAGCCACACTATGAGGCTCTGTTGGCAAACTGAACTCCATTTGGACAGACATTACTTGCAGTTCAAGGATGCCCACTAGAAGAAACTATCATCATCGGACAAACTGAGTCCCCAAATGGGGATTAGTTGTTGCACCTGATTGTCTTACCAAATTTAAAAGCCCAAAACACAACACAGGAAAATTTTCCCAATTGATATGCCATATGGCCATATCAAATGTAGATTTAACTTTTGTTGATTAGAGCCTAAAGCATGTAACTTCTGATAAAATCTTTGAGCAAAGGTGCTCTCTTAGGCATTAAATCAATAATTTTTTCTTATAAAGCATTTGTTGTAATGAAAATGAGATACAGAACTCATATATGGTCCACAAGCTTAGTAAAATATTGATTGTTCTGTTTATAAATGCTTTCAGCATTTGATATGAAGAAACAGATGCATAGAAAATGACAATATAGTTGATGATTTAACATAGTAATTCTGGATAAACAATTTTAGATTCCAATGGTCCTCCTGCTGCTTCTAGTATTACTGTGGAGAAGTCTGTGGAGTTCTCATATGAAGAACTAGCTCGAGCGACACACAACTTCAGTATGGCAAATAAAATTGGTGAAGGTGGTTTTGGGGCTGTCTACTATGCAGAGCTGAGAGGCGAGGTTTGTAATCTCATGTGCTATTAAATTTAATTACATGTTTTTTTACTAGAGAAGTTGTGTTTCATCATATTCCATTTGAGGACAATATTATCAATGATGCATGTAAATTTTTGTTCAACTGAATCTATTGTTATAGAGACATTATGTGAAAACTATTGAAATAAGGTCACAGTCTTGCTATATTGATGAATATAATAACGTTGAAGGCTGAAAAGGTGAGCGTCAGTAAATTATAATTCATTATATAATTTAATGAATATATATTTATCATATTGGTATTTAAAATGAGGCTTTTCTTTGAATATACATAACATAAAAGATAGATGAACTAGAGACTTGTGTTCTATAGACTTACTTTGTGCAAACTATGTGGGAATATTTTGTCCTTATTGTAAATATTCTTTTTCTGGTTGTATTGTTTATTAGCATTTATTAGCTGTCTTTAGTAGCTTTTACTCCCCTGTCTTCTCTCATTGTATAAATTGTGGTGTAATCCACTTTTCAGTCAAGAATACTCCATTCATCCGTGCATTTTTCTTTTCCTATTACTGTTGCTTGAAAATGATATTATTTCAATTAATCGTTTATATTTTAACCCAAAATTTCATATCTAAGCCGTTAATTTCACCTCATACAAGGTTATAGATCAGATGATAATATAATACTCTTAGGATGCATGTGAATTTGTTTGTTCTTTTATTATCATTTTACTTTCCTTATACTCTGATTAAATAAACCTCTGAAAGGGATTTTCCTTTGCAGAAAGCTGCAGTTAAAAAGATGAAGTCACAAGATACAAAAGAGTTTCTTGCTGAATTGAGAGTGTTGGCACATGTTCATCACCTGAACTTGGTATGATAACTTTTGAATAAAAGTATATGTATTCTTGAGCATATAAGTAGATATAATGCTCCATTTGAAGCTAAATTATGTATGATTTGGATAGTTTTTATAGTGAAGGGATTCAATATTAATCTAGACATTGGCTTGAAGACACCAATTCCATTATTTTGAATTCAGATACGTTAGCATTAGAATTGGAAGACTATCTCCTTTTGGGATGATTTGTGATTTATTTTAAAGCTTGATAGCATCAAATTCTATTCTCCAAGAATAAGCTATTTTTCCCTTCTCCTCCTTACCAAAGTGAGCAGCTTATCACCTCAACTAATCGCTTGTTGGTACCCTTGCAATCATTTGTATAAAAAGAAATCATCTTTTTTCCTTTTCTTTTCTTTTTTTTTGTGGATTACAAAGGGAATCATCTCTGCACCATGCATTTGCTTCTTAAAATTATAAAGCACAACAGAGTAAGAAAGTTAGTGAGTGGAGTCTTTACTAGGTTTTATAGCTCCCATATATCGTGTCATGTGCTTGCAATTTTGTGAGAGGATTAACATATAGTCCTCTGTTCACAATTTAAGATACCCTCGACAGAACCACAGCACAGGCCAATGATCATGCCAACTTTCCCATAATGCCCTAATAGAAAGTTATTAAAAACTTGTAAAATTAATAGCTTATAAATCATACGAATATACGATTAGTATATAAAATTGATGAGAAGCTGTTCTAGATTGGAGTTTTGATTTCTATGAGAATATTGGTTGTAATGTTCTGCCTTGTCATTAGTTGTATCAGTGTTTTATTACTGCATGTTCAGGATTGCAAGCATCCATCTTATGGGTGGTTTACAATTGTTGTTTACTTCATTTTTAATTTCAATTAATTAGGCTGTTAAAAACTGTGTAGGTACGCTTGATTGGATATTGTGTTAAGAAGCATTTTCTTTTCCTTGTATATGAATATATTGACAATGGAAACTTAAACGAACACTTACGAGATCCAGGTGAGAAAAGCATTTCGACATTATCTACTTCAGTTATGCACATTGAATTGATTATTATATTAATTCATCTAGGCACACTTCCTAAGAATTACAAGTCTAAGAAATAAATCATATTATTTATAACTTATAAATAGTAGGGCTTGAGATAGATTTTATATTTTATATTAATGATCAAGTTATTTTTTGATAGGGAGAGAACCCTTGCCATGGTCAATGCGAGTGCGAATTGCTCTGGATTCGGCCAGAGGTCTTGAATACATTCATGAGCATACGGTGCCCACATATGTTCATCGTGACATAAAGCCAGCTAATATATTGATAGACCGAGACTTCCATGCAAAGGTTGAATTTTTGTTCAATATATGTAGAGTCTATTTAATGGTGAGCTTCGAAGCCTGGAAACAGCCTCTCCCTTGGGGGGTAAGGCTGCGCACATCTATCCCTTCTTAGACCCCACCTAGTGAGAGTCTTGTGCACTAGGCCACCCTCTATATGTAGAGTCTCTCTATTTTTCTTTTTGGGGATGACTTGTAAGTCCTTGATAATTCATCTTTTCAGGTTGCAGATTTTGGGTTAACCAAACTCATTGAAGTGGGAAGTTCATCATATCTCACTGAACATTTTGCAGGAACATTTGGTTATATACCACTCCAGTACGGCAACTTCTACTTTTCCTTTAAGGCTGTAGCTAACTTAGGCATAGAAGTTAAGAATTGCAGTTTGTGTGGACATATGGAGTTAGAACATGAGGCCATCTAGTAGATTTAGTACAAATCATTATAAGCATCCCTCTTTTTACTTGTAAAATTGATTAATTTTTGCCAAATAACAAAGATGACTAAAAAGAGCATTCACATATTAAGTCATAAAAAAAGAAATTCTTCTTTGTCTTTTTTTTTTTTTTTTTTGCATGCACAGATTTCCTCCTAGTGGAGGCAACCATACTGTTCAAACATTAAATATGGGCTACTCTCTTAGCGAGGATTCGAACTTTTGGTTCGCCACAATGCAAGGGACTAGCCCCTTCCACTAGACCCCACTCCCGTTGGTTGAAAATGAAGTTATCTTAAACAAAAATGCAAAATGCACACTTTGGAGAACCTATTTGCATCTTCTGTTAAGTAAAAGTGTTTTAGGTGTTAGAAATTGCTTCTTTCTGTTCTCTCTTTCACTGCTTTACTTGGATATGAATATCCACAAAGTTTTCCTCAGTGTGAAACTCCCTGCTTTCCTTGAAATGGTGTCTAGGGAGAAGTTTTTCTGATTAATAGATGAACTTTCATAATGTACATTCAAGTTAAAAAAAATAAGTTCACTTTCCCCCCCTTTTTGCATAGGAATGATATGAGTTTTAAAACCGATGTCTATGCTTTTGGAGTTGTTCTCTATGAACTTATATCTGCTAAAGAAGCTGTGCTCAATGTTGGTGAAGCTGGTTCTGAAGCAAAAACCCTTGTCTCTTTGGTGATTCTTGGCTTCTCTAGTTCTCTCTATTATAAATATTTTTTTTATTTTGATTTTTAAATACAAACCTATCGATTTTAATCCAATAATTTAATAAGGGTTATATTTGCCTTGATTGGTACAGTTTGAAGAAGCTCTTAAGCAGGCTAATCCTGAAAAACATCTTCTAAAGCTTGTTGATCCCAGGCTTGAAGGCGAATATACATTCGATTCAATTTACAAGGTGAGCAAATATATTGAACTGTTTAAACATTTGAGTTTGGAAATTATCTGGGGGTTGGCCATCAAGTTCTAGGCAAAAAAAAAAAAAACATACTCCCTCCCAGCCTAATTATTAAATATAAGAGCTAAACAAGGGGTTTACTTTGGTCTTAAATATAAGACCTCAATTTATTTTATCTCCTAAATTTATAATTTTTCCCCAAAATATCTATATTAATTTCACAGAGGAGATTTCCACCAGGGATAGTTATAATGCATATGATTAACAAGGACGTTTTATAGAAGCCAATACACATTTGTTACAAATAACTAACTTAACTAATTTTCTTTAGATTAGTTTTCTAGTTCTTATGTTATGCATTATATATGGTATTATCCAAGCTCATTGAACTTGATAGCAAATATGTAGAAACTCAAAAAGTTTTGATAATTGTGCCAAAAAAGTGAAGGAATACAGGGCAGTTTTTCAGTTTTTAATCCAATACAAAGGTGAAGATCTCATTCTTCCTTTGTATTTGAAAGCTATCATCATACCACATCATCTACTGTACAGAGTGAAATCAATGCTATCTAAAAACATGCTTCAAATCACAATTCAGAAATTCTCCACTGCCCAACCATTGTATTGGGTAAAGCCTCTCACAAGCAAGGTGGTGGATCCCACCTCCAAACATCTAGGTGGGATCAACTACCTTACCTATCTGTTGGTCTATTGCACAACACTGTGTTGCACATAGTTTGCACAACATATAAATAATGCATCAAAATGACATAATATGATAAAAATTAGGAAAACAACCACGAGCCATATTTCATCCGATGAGTTGGTTATATGGACCGTACAGTGCTATTATTCTCTATCAACAACCAAAATCTTTATATAAATTATTAATCAAAATGTCTTTTTCAATTTTCTCATTGAGTGAACTCTTTAATCTTTCCCCTACATTTTTAGAGGATTTCATAGTTTATTATACCTTCCTCACTTGCACCTCCAATAGTCTATCTGTAACTTGCTTGAATCTCCTCATATGATTTCTATCATCTTCTCTTCAACTGATGCCACACCAACTCTTCCTTGTATGTATTCATTATGAATATTATATTTTCTCATATGGCTACACATTCCATCTACTCCTCTTCTTCATCATCATCTCTATTATCCCAGCTTTATTCTCTTGTCCCTCTATGAATATGGATGTGATAACTATTAGAGCAAAATTGATGGATAATTTTTTTCACTAGATGGGATAGGATATCTGATAGCGATCCAACTCGCTATGCTTTAATTTATTAGGAATTAACTTATTGTTTTGATTATCTTTTATCTTTTATTTAATCGAGACTGTTTTAATTATATTATTTTTAGGAATATCTTATTAGATAAGATATAGTTGTTAGGATTTTTAGTTAGTCTGTTTAATTATATTTTATTATTATCTTTAGGAATATCTTATTAGATAAGATATAGTTGTTAGGATTATTAGTTATCTAAATCTTAGATTTAGATATATTTATGGATTTGGTATTTATCTTTTTGGATAGAGTCTCTCTCTGTAAATTATTATAAATAGGCCTAATGCCTCATCAATAAATAAAGCATCGAATATTTCAGAGAGTAATTAAACGGAGTGTTCTCCTGGACTTTGGTAATTAGTGGAATTCCTAATTATTAGAGAGTTGGCTGATCTTATCTAATAAGATCAAAGATTGGTTGTTCTTATTGAAGTAGTGAGATTCTTGCTATTTCTCTAGAATCAGAGTTTATCCCATTAAAGGTTTTGTTGACTTTCCCATTCTCATTTAACCTTCCCATCAATCTCCTACCTTGTGTCTTAACAATATCATAGCTTTATAGAATTCAAATCTGTTGATGAATCTAACCACCTGTAACGTCTATTTATGGGACTTGCAGATGGTCCAACTAGCCAAGGCGTGCACAGAGGAAAAACCAGCCCAACGTCCGAGTATGAGATCTATTGTGGTGTCTCTAATGACACTCTTATCTTCTATGCGATAGGATATTGCCTCCTTGTGTGAAAATCCAACACTCACAGAATGATGTCAGTGGGAGTAGAAAGTATATGTGAACAATATTTAAATTAAGTTGTTCGCCCAAAAAAACATATTTGAATAAAGTAACATTCATGTTAATTTGGATCTCCCTTCATTTTAAATCCATAACAACAACAAAAATAATACTCCCTCCGGTCCTAATTATAGGACAACATTTGGGAGTTAGTTTTGGTCCTAATTATAAGACAACATTCTAATTTTTGTCAAATTCTTCCTAAAATACCCATATTTTATTCTATAAAGTGTATTTGGTTTTTGGTGAGTATATGTATATAGGTGTGTAGACTCTTCCAATCAATTAAACTTTTAGATATATATATGTGTGTGTATCTATATATGTATATATGTGTATGTCTACACACAAATATATATAGACACACACATACACACATATAAATGTGTGTGTGTACAAGTAAGTGTATGTACACAAAAATATATATAGACACATACATACACACATACATACATACTGTTCTGGCGTAGAACCAGAACCCTAGCCCTGATGGGGCTAGGATGTTGATGTTGATTGGGACTTGACCTAGGAGCGATTCCTAGGGCCTACGTACCCTGAAGAGGGATCAAAGTCCACGTAGTTCGAGGATTAGATGAGGCGTTTAGCCAAAGGGGGTGGTCGTATGCTCATGACGGCATGTATGTGAATAGCCTGAGCGTAGACCGTGTAGAAGATGATGTACCTTTAGGGTTAACCCGCTATATATAGAGGCTACCTTAGGTTTAGGGTTTGAACCGTGGGCTTCTATGCCTCAAAGACCAAGTGATGTGGCGTCATATCTGTGCCATGTGGATTGCCCCTTGTTGGGCCATACAACAGAATATGGGCCTTATATAAATCCATGTGATTTGCCCCCTCACCCGGTAGTTCAAGGTTTTGGGCTGGCAGGGGTGTATGATGTCTGGATAAGTCATCCGAGGTGTTGCCCATCTCCCGACGTCTACGTCGGCCAGGGACTTGTTGAGCCCATTCCCTGTGTACGTGGTAACGTTGCAAGGTCTGATGAGTCGGGGTGACATCCTGCGTCTCGTGACGTGCCATGTTGGCGTCCTATGGCTTGAGGACTCGTGGTGAATACCGATGTCCAAAAAGGGCGACTGAGGTAATAACCTCCAGTCCTAAGAGTGCCGCGGTAAGAACCGACGACCTAAGGGTCCGAGGTTAACCTCCGGCCCTAGGAATGTCGTGGTGGGGACCGACGACATAAGGGTCCGAGGTGGTAACCTCCGGCCCTAGGAATGTCGTGGTCTTGCTCCGGGTTGGCTCAGGGATGGCGGGCGCTGTGGACGAGGCGGCCCCTTCAAGCTAGAAGTTCTTTTCTTTTATTCTTCCTTTTCCTTTTGCTTCGGCGTAGGATGCCGGTTTTGTGTGTACTTTTGAACAATTAACCTTATGAATGAAAATTCAAGTAATTGGTCCATTGTGTACTTTTAACTTTATGCATAAACTGCACATAGTCAAGTTCTAGACTGGGCCGTGGTCTTTAAATAATTAGAGTCCGCTTAGTACTCTTCGGTGTCGAAACCAGTGCATGAGTAGGGGTGTCTAAATATACCACGCTACGAGGTTCGGAGTCGTTATCCGGGATTTTAACCAGGGTAAGGGCAAATTGTCACATGCTCATCCGTGGTCGTCGTCGGACACACTTTTGACCAAGTGGACTGATCGGGGTCCAGATGACTATTCGCCTTCTTACTTAGGTGTCAATTTCGATGCATCAAAATATATACGGGTGCATGGGCCTCGGTGTCGGTTACGGCGTATGGACCTCGGTGTCGGTCCGCTTATTCGGCGAATCATTTAAGCACTCTTAGAATTGAATATTCGGTTAATAAACCCTTTATTAATTCTAGAGATGATTAGCTTTGTAAAGGCGACAATTCGGACATGAGGTGTCCGTTGCGGCATTTTGGCTACGACTAGGCCTAGCTATAATAGATCCTTAGCTTGTCGCCGTTCCTTGTCCTCTTGATTTGTTTCCTAGCCAGGTTTTCTAGAACGTAGGCTCCTCTGTTGAGTTTTTCCTTAATCCGGTAGGGCCGTCCCAATTTGCTGCCAATTTGCCATCTCTCGGATTTTTGTTACGACGTCGGCCCTTCGTAGGACTAGGTCTCCCGCCGAATACCCCGGGCCTGACCTTTCTTTGTGTTTGGCCGTAATGAGTTGTTTGGCCGCCATGTCTAGGCCGTGTGCCGTGGTTCATCTTTTGCTTCCGTCAAGACTTTACGCTGAGTCCGAGTTTTAACTGGGATCAGCAGTAACCGGGTCGGCGTTCTTCTATTTTGGAGGTGGATTCCATCCATTTAATACGGCACCCTTGCGCCCAAGTGATGGGAGGGTACCAATAGCTCAAAGGAAACACAGGTGATATGTGGATTCGAAGAAATATGTAATGAACAATAACATATAAAGAAAAAGGTACATTGCCTCCACGAATAAGATCTTGTACCTCGCGATTTATGCAAACTTTAGCATTGACGATGACGTTTGTCATCTCGAAACAATCCCGTTGATGCACGTATTAAGTGTAACCGAGGTCCGTTCAAGGGTGTCGTGACCCAAATTTGTTTCTCCATTTGTGGGTGTCGTAACCCTTAACTCGTTTGTCCATTATGGGTGTCGTAACCCCGGACTCGTTTATCCGTTCTGTTGCCCCCAGGTGGTAGTTCGGTCTTTGAGCCGCCGGACGTGTTGATTTACCAACCCGGATCGATTGTTCGTGATTGTCGGGATTGCTTGCATGCGACCCAAGATTCGGGTTTTAACTTAACACCAAGATTCAGGTTTACATACTCTAACACCGAGATTCCAGTTGAGATACTCGAACACCGAGATTCCGGGTTTATTATTTCTCGGATTCATACGTGTAAATAGACTTGGTGGGATTGCTTAGGTGCAACACGGGCCCGAGTTTTAACCAGATTCGGTGTAACAGGGTTCGTCTTCAAAACTTTGGCAGAGCCTGGATTTTAACCAGATTTGGTGTAACCGGGGTATGCCTTCAATTTACTCGGAGCCGGGATTTTAACCAGATTCGGTGTAACGGATCCGTTTTCAAAACTTTGGCGAGCTGGGTCCTAACCGATTTGGTGTAACCTGGTATGCCTTCAAATTTACTCTGAGTCGGGATTTTAACCAGATTCGGTGTAACCAGGGTATGCCTTCAAATTTACTCGGGTAGAGATTTTAACCGATTCGGTGTAACAGGATCCGTTTTCAAAACTTTGGCGAGTGGGGTCTTAACCGATTCGTGTAACCGGGGTATGCCTTCAAATTTACTCTGAGCCGGGATTTTACCCAGATTCGGTGTAGCAGGGTCCGTTTTCAAAACTTTGGCGGGCAGAGGTCCTAACCGATTTGGTGTAACCAGGTACGCCAAGGAGAGAGGATGAGAATCCTACTCAAATTTGGGTTCCAAAGGAGAAAAGATGACTCACATCGGGTTCCCGAGAAGAGAGGATGAGAATCTGCTCAAATCTGGGTTTCCAAGAAGAAAGGATGAGAATCCTATCAAATTTGGGTTCCAAAAGAGAAAAGATGACTCACATCCGGGTTCCCCGAGAAGAGAGGATGAGAATCTGCTCAAATCGGGTTCCCAAGAAGAGAGGATGAGAATCCTATCAAATTTGGGTTCCAAAGGAGAAAAGATGACTCACATCTGGGTTCCCAAGAAGAGAGGATGAGAATCTGCTCAAATCTGGGTTCCAAAGGAGAAAAGATGACTCACATCCGGGTTCCCGGAGAAGAGAGGATGAGAATCTGCTCAAATCGGGTTCCCAAGAAGAGAGGATGAGAATCCTACTCAAAAATCCGGGTTCCCAAGGAGGGAGGATGAGAATCCCGCCTACTATCTTCTCATCATGTGAATTCATGAAGAAACAGAAAAAGATAGGGCATCTAAATTCATACCGAATTGAAAAGTCCGGGTTCCAGGATAGAGGATGACGATCCTTGAGGAGGGAGGATGAGAGTCCTACCTACTATCTTCTCATCATGTGAATTCATGAAGAAACAGAAAAAGAAAACCCATGGTGGAGATGCGGGGATGAGAATCTGCTGGGTTCCCAAGGAGAGAGGATGAGAATCCTTGAGGAGAGAGGATGAGAATCCTTCATTCCACATTGCTCAATTTCCCAACTTATCCAATGAGAGGAGAGAGGATGACGATCCTTGAGGAGAGAGGATGAGAATCTTTCATTCCACATTGCTCAATTTCCCAACTTATCCAATGAGAGGAGAGAGGATGACGATCCTTGAGGAGAGAGGATGAGAATCCTTTATTCCACATTGCTCAATTTCCCGACTTATCCAATGAGAGGAGAGAGGATGACGATCCTTGAGGAGAGAGGATGATACTCCTTCATTCCACATTGCTCAATTGCCAACTTATCCAATGAGAGGAGAGAGGATGACGATCCTTGAGGAGAGAGGATGAGAATCCTTCATTCCACATTGCTCAATTTCCCAACTTATCCAATGAGAGGAGAGAGGATGACGATCCTTGAGGAGAGAGGATGAGAATCCTTCATTCCACATTGCTCAATTTCCCAACTTATCCAATGAGAGGAGAGAGGATGACGATCCTTGAGGAGAGAGGATGAGAATCCTTCATTCCACATTGCTCAATTTCCCAACTTATCCAATGAGAGGAGAGAGGATGACGATCCTTGAGGAGAGAGGATGAGAATCCTTTATTCCACATTGCTCAATTTCTCGACTTATCCAATGAGAGGAGAGAGGATGACGATCCTTGAGGAGAGAGGATGAGAATCCTTCATTCCACATTGCTCAATTTCCCGACTTATCCAATGAGAGGAGAGAGGATGACGATCCTTGAGGAGAGAGGATGAGAATCCTTCATTCCACATTGCTCAATTTACCAACTTATCCAATGAGAGGAGAGAGGATGACGATCCTTAAGGAGAGAGGATGAGACTCCTTCATTCCACATTGCTCAATTGCCAACTTATCCAATGAGAGGAGAGAGGATGACGATCCTTGAGGAGAGAGGATGAGAATCCTTTATTCCACATTGCTCAATTTCCCGACTTATCCAATGAGAGGAGAGAGGATGACGATCGTTGAGGAGAGAGGATGAGAATCCTTCATTCCACATTGCTCAATTTCCCAACTTATCTGATACACACCCTCTCTTAAAAGAATTCCCAAAGAGAGATCCTGGTGATCCTTCCAACTATCTTCTCGTCATGTAGAGACATGGAGAGTTAAAAGAAAACCCATGTGAAGAAGCTCAAAACCAAAGTCGTTGCTCAAACAACAATTGTTTCTCGAATCCCTTCGAGAGGTCGCTACGATTCTTGATTTTGCTCTTTGTGGATTTTCGAGAACTACCCGCAAAGGCATCGGATCGGTGCTTCTGGTATTGACCATCGTTGGTAGTAGGAATCGAAATTTACGGTCCCCACAGACGGCGCCACTGCTCGGCGTAGAACTGTAACCCCAGCCACGATGGGGCTAGGATGTTGATGTTGATTGGGACTTGACCTAGGAGCGATTCCTAGGGCCTACGTACTCGAAGAGGGATCAAAGTCCACGTAGTTCGAGGATTAGATGAGGCGTTTAGCCAAAGGGGGTGGTCGTATGCTCTGTGACTGTTTGTATGTGAATAGCCGGAGCGTAGACCGTGTAGAAGATGATGTACCTTTAGGGTTAACCCGCTATATATAGAGGCTACCTTAGGTTTAGGGTTTGAACTGTGGGCTTCTATGCCTCAAAGCCCAAGTGATGTGGCGTCATATCTGTGCCATGTGGATTGCCCCTTGTTGGGCCATACAGCAGAATATGGGCCTTATATAAATCCGTAACACATACATACATACATACATACATACATACATACATACATACATACATACATACATACATACATACATACATTGTGTGTGTGTGTGCGCGCATATATATGTGTAGATATATGTACACACATATATATGTGTGTGTGTGTACACACATATATATGTATATATGACGATTATTATTTCAATTAGATAGTGTGTGGAAAGGAAAATTTTAGGTTAAAGAGGTATATGATAGGAATTATTGATTCACTTTTACTTATGTCATTTTAAATTTATATAAGGACATTTTAGGAAAATGAGTAAAATTAACTAATTTTACTTATTTCCTTAATCTTCATAAAATCGGTTAAATATGTCTGATAATTACATACATACATACATACATACATACATAGATATATATTTGTGTGTGTGTGTGCGCGCATATATATGTGTAGATATATGTACACACATATATATGTGTGTGTGTGTACACACATATATATGTATATATGACGATTATTATTTCAATTAGATAGTGTGTGGAAAGGAAAATTTTAGGTTAAAGAGGTATATGATAGGAATTATTGATTCACTTTTACTTATGTCATTTTAAATTTATATAAGGACATTTTAGGAAAATGAGTAAAATTAACTAATTTTACTTATTTCCTTAATCTTCATAAAATCGGTTAAATATGTCTTATAATTAGGACCGGAGGGAGTATTATCCAGTAAAGGTGAGCCATGAGACTCAACTCAACCAAACATTCGGGTCGTAAAAAAAAGCCTTTTGGTTTTCAATTTGGTACATTAATTTTCTTAAAGTGTATTTCGAGTCTTTTTACCTCAATATTATATTGTTAGTCTCATCAGCATAAAATGCTAACATTACGATTTTAATTGTGGACAAAGCATTCTAAATGTTGATATATTAAGTTTAATTTTTAGAATTATAATTTATTAGATCAAAAGATCATCATTTTAAAATTTTTTGTTAGCATTAAAATTGATGTTTTTTGTAAGTGAAAGTAATAGTGACAAAATTAGAGGATAAAATCAAAATAGATGTTGGTTAAAGTGGTAAGCAACTTTATCTTCATAAGGATGAGAACACAAATTCGAATTTTAGAAAGCACACTTGTTTGGAGTCGCGAAAACACTTTACATTCTGAGTAACGGGTGGTAGCCCCCCAATCTACTCCTATAATTCCCAGCTTGCTAATAAAACCTTCAAATTTCTCTTGATTAAGAAATTTAGTCATTACATCTACAGTTTTCCTTGTCGAAGGGATGTATGATAGATCCAGGGGCGGAACGTAGTGATGGCCAGCTGGGGCCTTAGCCCCAGCTGGCCTCGGCTGATCTTATAAAATTTGTTAGTATGTATATGTATATATTATATGATATTTTATTTGGCCACAAATTTGGCCCCAACTAATTTTTTATCTTCTATGTAAGGATAATGTTTGTTTCATTACTCATTAGGCTGTGAGAGGAAAGTAAAATTCTTGTTTGAGATACCGAAAAAATTAGTATCATCTTATATATTGTTTTGATTTATAATTATCTGTTATTATTTGTTTGTATTTTCCAGGTTATTTGACACTATTTAGTAAATACTCCCTCTGGTCCTTATTTAAGGAACCAACTAACAATTCTCACAAGTCAATAAAAAAAGTTAATTAAAGTCATTAAATTTGACCTAAAATTTAAGTAATTTTCAATATTATCCCTATTAATTATACTAAACTCTAATATCATATTAATTATTACTCTTTTTTCTCGAAAAAAAGAGTAATAATTAATTTTTATTACTTATTACTCTCACTCACTACCTTTTTAATTATGGCTATACATGGAAAAAAATATTTAATGCTATTTGGAAATAAGCAAGTATTTTATAAAAAGAACCAAATATACTTGTTAGTTGGTGCCTTATAATAAGAATTAAAGAGAGTAGTTCAATATGTTTATTTTTTGGCCGGGTTAAAAAGTTTTCTGGTTCCGCTATTGGATAGATCAATCATCTTTGCATCTAGTTTCTCTTTAATGAAGTGCTGATCTATCTCCACCCGTTTTGAGCTATTACAATGTACACCGTTTGCTATCTCAACAGTTCACATCATGTCACACCATAATTTAATTGGTTCGTTTTTATAAATCCGGAGTTCCTTCAATAATTTAACTATTTGGCTCTATAGTCTAATTCAGTAAAACTTCGAGACACCACTGGTCGTTTCTTACTTCTCCAAGTGACAAGACTCCCTAATATGTAGGAACAATACCATGTAGTAGTAGACTTTCTATCTATTCTGGAACCTCCCCAATTTGCATTAGTAAGCATTTCAATGTTTCTAGTGTCTTTCTTTGCAAAAAATAAGCCTTGCCCTAGGGTCTTTTTCAGATATCTGAGGATCCTATAGACAATTGTCATTTGTTCCTTCCGAGGGTAACTCAAGAATTGACTTACCACACTGTTAGGATAACAAATATCAAGCCTAGTGTGGGACAAATAAATCAGTTTTCCCACTAGTTTTTTATATCTCTCTATTTACTGTTGTACCATCAATAGTTAACTTCAATTTGAGCTCCATTGGAGTATTGGTAGCCGGGCTCTCAACTATTCTTGCCTTCTTTAGCATATCCATAATGTATTTTCGTTGAGATACACAAATTCCTTGATGAGTGCGTGCCACTTTCATACCCAGAAAGTATCACAAAGACCTGAGAACCTTTATTGCAAATTCAGTTGCCAATTTCCTTTTAGTCTGGTAATATCTTCTGCATCATTCCCTATTTGCATTATATCATGCATCAACATATAATGAGAATATTTTTCCTTTCTCCATAACGTTTGACAAATAGGGTATGATCTACTTGACACTGACTATATCCCCATGACATAATGCTTTAATTAAACGCTCAAACCATGCTCTAGGTGATTGCTTTAGGCTATAGAATTATGGAGTCTGCACACTTTATGTGAGTTGTCAAATCTCAGTCCCAAGGTGTAATACCCTAAAAATCTATATCATAATTTGGTAAAGTTAAACCTATAGAAAGTAGGTGAATATGGGATATCAAATATTAAGTTATAATTATTTTATTTTCTAAAGGAAAATCTCTTGGAAATTAGAGAGGTTAAGGGCCAAAATGCCAAATGACGAAATTGCCCCTAAGGGACATAAATACTTAGGAAAATTGTGAAAAATCCTAAAATGCAAGGGAATAATTATTAAAATTGAGAGAGTATATTATCTCTAATTATGGTAATTTAATAAATTATGGACTTGGAGAAATTGAATAAGAATGCTCAAAAAGTATTGAAATGACTAAATTACCCTTGTAAATTCTAATATAATGCAGAAGACATGAAAACAAAAATGTCAGGGCTAAAAGTTATGAGGTAATGTGGTATTATAATTAAGAAAATTATCAACTTGTGATAATTAAGTAATTAAGTAATATTGGGCTAAATTACTTAAGCATAAGCAAAGGAAATCCATGGATAAATTATGTAAAACCCAAGGATTGGTGGTTGTTGGCTTAAAATTAGTAAAAATATATTTGCTAATTAATTGGAAAGTTTTGAGAAAAATAGATGAGTTTAGGTATTTTTTTTTAAGCCTAAATGCAAGAATAGACCAATAGGAAAATTTTGTAAAAAATTATGTAAAAATAATTATTTAATTAATTAAATAATTAATTAAATAATTGATAAAAAAATAATAATAAATAAAAAAAACGAAATAAAAAAAAGAGGGCAGAAAAAAAAGGAAAAAAAAAAAGAAAGAAAGAAAAAGAAATTAAATAATATTTATGTATAAGATTTTGTGCAACTTGCCATTATTTTAATATTATAATTTATTAAAGTAAAATGATGAATAGTAATTTAGAAATTAGGAAACGGATCCTATCTAGAGATCTAGGGATGGGATTTCCAAAGTCAGGGTAGAATATTGATCAGTGGGATTTTATCTTCCGTTAGACTCTTACGGAAGTTAATTCTGAAGCCGATTGTGCTTTTTCCTAATAAGACGAAATAGGGAAATTCTGAGAAAAGGCCAGATAGCCAAGAGGACGAAAAGGTTATGTTGTGACATTTGAAAAAGAATTGAGAATTTTCATGGACATATTGGGAATCAGTGAATTTTTCTGAAGAAGTTGGTAATTCCAGAAATACGTTCTGAAACCGGACGCGTTCGGACACGTTTCTCGAGAAAACTTCAACTAGACTGTTGGAGCCCTATATGGAATCAAAATTTAGGTTAACTTGGACATTTCTAGTAAGTGAGAACATGTCTTCAAAGTTGTAAGTCCAGAAGTTTGAGATTTCTCCGAAATCACGCGAATCGGAGTGCCGATCGGGAAATTCTATTAGACCGGGTTTAAAGCAACCCAAGTCACCATTTTTTGGACCACTCCAAAGCAGCCACATCACCCATGAATTTCGGCCAAACAATGCTCCATGGACAAGGATTTTACACCATTTCAAGTTTGAATTTCCATGGTTGTAAACAACTTCAAAAATTCCACTTGTATCCCTTGAAATCTCTATAAATAGGCATGCCTTCTCTTCAAATTCTTCACACCATTCTTCTTGCTCTTGGCCGAAATCCTAGAGGGAGAAAGAAGAGAGAGAGCTCTGAAAAATTGTGAAGAAAGTCTTCAACGGGTAAGTCTTTCGGTTTTTAGCTTTTAAGTTCTAGTTTTTAGTTTGGTAGTCGGTAGAATTGTTAGTTAGATTTAGGAAGTAGGGGATGAAATTCCTATTCTTGTTTTTAGGCCTCATTGCATTGAAAAATATTCCTGAAGAGGTAAATACATGGTAGGGATCGAGTCTCCGAAAAGTTGAAGCTTTTGTAGTTCTTTCAAAAGTAGGGGTTGTAATGCTAGAATAGCCTTTAAATTTTCAAGTATGATTGGATATCATATGGGAGGGCTATTTTAGTCTTTATTTTCAAAAATCAAAATGGCGTCGAAGTTCTGGCAAAATTTTGGGAAAATCGGAGCCAAAGTAACGAAGTGCTGGCGAAATTCCGCCAATTAGGGGTATAGGGGCAAAATGGTAATCTTTACCTAAAATTCCGGTCGTAATGTCAAATCACTAATGAAAGTGATATTACCCTTATAGGATATCAGAAACTCTGATCTGCTGCGCGCCGTTACGCCGTCCGACGTGCCGCCGTTGGACGTTTTTTGTCATTTTCCGTAAACGTGCCGTTTAGTAAAAGTACGATTTCTGACGGAAGTACCGTCTACCGTCAACGAAGGTACGTTCGCGTACTGTAACACTAACTCTGATGTTTATGGTATACGTATATGTGTTATGTCTATTGTATGTGTATACGTGGTATGTTTATTAAGGTATGTACGTTCGCGTACTGTAACACTAACTCTGATGTTTATGGTATGCATGTATGTATGGGTGTTGTAGATTTGTTATACTGTTTGAGTGCATATAGAGGTTAGAGAATATGTCTATATGCTGGGAGCAATATGTCTGTATGCTGGGAGCAATATGTCTTTATGCTGGGAGCAATATGTCTGCATGCTGGGAGCAATACATATACATTGATTGTGATAGAGTGATGTTAGTAATGTTAATGTCTGCTGTCTGTGTACATAAACATGAGGTTAACCGTTACCTGAGATCCGGTGCGCTGGATCTCAGCTCTTAACATAGCGTTAGGTTCCGGAGGACTGAGGACCGAGGAGAGAGGCAAGCAGCCCGAGTAGAAATTCCGTTTGAAGACTTCCTTTCGTTGCTCCGGCGGAAGCTTTTCTTTTGTTGTTCCAATGAAGCCTTCCTTTCATTATTATATACTTTTGAAACACACGGTTATTGTCTTGTTTTTGTATCCAAATGTACTTACGGCACTTTATATATACATATCAGTTACTCAATCGCTCCGGTGCTCTACTCTGATCATTTTGAAATGATGTTTGATAAAAAAAATTTATACTGCTTTTGAAAAGTTGGGATGTTACACAAGGGGACCTCCATGCATACTTTCTCTTCAAGATCACCATTTAAGAAAGCATTTTTAATATCTAATTGGTGAAGAGGCCAATCCAAGTTAGCAACAAGTGAGAGTAGTACCTTAATGGTATTGAGTTTGGCAACAGGAGCAAAAGTTTCTTGATAATTGATGCTATAGGTTTGAGTGACCTAGTGTAACATCCCAAATTTTTGGAATTTGGAATAACCGCCTTAAATATTTCATTTAGTGCGTACATGAATGCGTTCTTTCAAAAAAATACGTGTAGTCACTATTCACGTATACAATACTGTTCATGCATATGGCACTATTCATGTATACGATACTATTCACGTATACATTATGAAAATTTGGTCTGAATATATAAGTAATTACTGGAATTTAAGGCTTATTTTCCCAGTCATCAAGAGACTAAATATTGGCTTAGTAATTTTAACGTCAATATTTTATGGTATAAAGTATCCTATATGGGATTAGGAAGTTATTCCTATCACTTACTTGAAATTTGCAACTTAGTAAAGTAAAATACCAAGGTGCAAATAAAAGCCTTGCAGAGGTCAATTTGGAATCAGTATATTATGGGACCCATGAATGGTATTTACTATTTGCATAGTGATTTACTATTGGAATAATAATATAATATAATATTATAATAATATATTTTATTATTATACTATATAACGTTTTAACGAGGGGAAGAAGAATGATTTTATATTTTGGGGAAAATTACGTAAAATGACCCAAAGGTGAAATTGCACTTAAGGACCCATGATTTCCTTTTCTATATAAAGGCACGCAGAGGAGCGAGCGCGTGGAAGAGAAAGGAAAGAGAAGAAAAGAAAATAAAAGAAAAGAAAAGAAGGAAGGCCAAATGAAAGAAGATGAAGTAGAGATCCATGAAAATGGAGGTAAGCTCTTAAGCTACAGATTTGTAATCCTTAGTCCTTCTTCTTCATGTTTCTGTCAGTCATCCTTCTTCTTCTTCTGTTGTTCCCTTCATTCCTCCGACAAAACTTTCCCTGCTTCTCGAGTCCCCCAACTCGTCAACCCATTTCAACTCGACCGGTTTAGGCCAAGTTGACTTCTCCTCTAAACCGGACCAGCTTTCCAGCTGGTTGGCCATTTTCTAGTCCAGGTTCACAAACCATGCATATTTTGTGGTAGGACAAAAGCATTTATACCCCTTTTGATTTGAAGGATATCCAAGAAACAACATTTTAATGGATCTGTGGTCAAACTTTCCTCCATTTTCATTAAAAACATAAGCATGTACATCCAAAAACCCATTGAAGAATTCAATTGATAAGTGGTGAGTTAGAAAAACTTCTTGCAATTTTAGAAGAGAAGTAAGAAATTTCAAAACCTTTGATGGCAATTGGTTTATTAAATATGCAGAAGTTAAAATAGCAAATCCCTCAACCCCCAAAAAAAAAAAACTTAATTTGTACATGATTTTCAAATATAACTACTTTTTCAACCTCAACTAGATGCCTTTTTTCCTCTTGGATATAGCACTTTGTTAAGGTGTTTGAACACAAGAAGTTTGAGGGTGAATTCCATGTTCTTCCATAAAGATTTTAAAAGGTGAACTTAAATATTATACTTGACATTATCACTTTGATTATCACTTTGATGGAGCTTGATTGAAGTTTAAAATTGATTTTGAACAAATTAGTGAATTTTTTTGAAAATATCAAAGACTTCTTATTTGTGACTCATTAGAAAAACCTAAGTCAACCGAGTATAGTCATCAATGAAGGTTACAAACCCTCTTATTTATCGCAAATGTTGATGGACCCCAAGCAAGTCAGATATGCTAGAAATATAAAAGGTAAGGGAAGAGAGTATGTAAACTATGATTTATCCTGGTTCGATCCAATCCGCGATGATCTACATCCAGTTCCCAAGCTCTTCTTGAGATTTCAATCCACTGTCTCTCTCAAGTTTAAACTGGGTACTTGTGAATCTACTTACAATTCTCTTATCAAGGCAAGCATTCCCCCTTACACACCATAAGGATACAACCTCTCTTGATGATAATAGATTACAATCGATCTTCTCTCTTAGAAGTGAATAAGATGAACATTGAAGCATAATACAAATAATCAGTCTAAAGTAAATTATATAAGCATTGAGAGAAAAGAGTATATGAGTTGAAGAATTTCAACGTATTGACGGTGAAGGCATAAGCTCTCTCCTCCTTAGTTTTGAATGCTTCTATTTATAGTCGATGAAGAGTATTTGATCATTGATTACATTTTTTTCGTTGAGTTTCTTAGAATGGTACCATTGGAAGTAGCTGTTGGAACTTCTAACAAAATTTTCTTTTTTGCCATTGAAGCTTAATCCAAGTTTAATCACCTATAATCTTCAAATAAACTTGATTAGTGATTATTAGGAGATTAGGAACAATGTAATCAAGTTTTATATGAGTTTGAAAAAGAATCATGAAATCTAATGCGGTGATTAAAACTGTGAAGAATCATTACTTTCATATCACTACAGTGATGGGTCATCACTCAAGTGATCTTCCAAGGTTTTCAAAAGAGTGTAGTGTTTCACTTTCTAGTTTACTATATTGATGTGATAGTGATGAGATCAAGTAGGATCACTAAAGTGATCATGCTTCATCTTAATTCAAAGAGAAACAGATTACCAGGTCGCTTATTATGGTGCATTGAAAGTGATGTCAGAACAAAACTTCATCGCTCGAGTGATCACTCAAGTGTTCTACCCATTTTAACTCCAAATTAGGAAAATGACCTATCCCCTAAAAGCTCGTTTAGTTTAATTTACAATGCAACAAAAGTTGCACCAAATATATTGTCTTCTAAAAGTTATGATCCGACTAGTGACTGCTATTTTGTAATATGTGCCATATTCAAGCATCGACTTCTGAAATTCACATCTCTTTCATCTGAGACTCTTTGGGATTTCTCTTGATTTAAGTTAAACTCATTTTTAGTCTATTTTCATATGCAATAAGTTTCACTTCAATCAGATTTGTAATTTGAGATATATGTCCAAAATACTGAGTCTTTATCATGTTGAACAAAAACAAAGCAGAATAAAGTAATCATCACTTGAGTTGTCATAAAGAAATAATCTTCGGAGATGGCACTCAAGTGATCACTCGAGTGAAGTTGGTATAATTTCCATATAAGGAATCTTAACTTCAAATTGAGTCATTTCAACTTCCATTTGACCATGGAGACCTCCAATATCATATCTAAGAACTTGTGTCAAGATATTCCCTTCAGATCTTACAAGTGCTTCTTTTCTTCAATCTTCCCTTTAGATCTTGCAAGTTCTTCTTTTCTTCAATCTCTCTTTGTCTTTTTGATCATTCTAATTTGACAACTTCTTCCTTTCTTTGACTAATATCCTTTCTTCTTTCTTTCCTCACTTTCCATAATGCCATTTCTTCATTAGATAGCTTCTTTCTTTGCTTGACTAATCTATAAGATATTTCACATTAAATATAGTAGTTAGTCAAGGTACAAGAGAATTACATAATGAAAACTTTTTACTCTTACTATTTGGTATCTAATTTGACATCATCAAAACTAATCATATCTAACAAATATGTCTTTACGTTTCAAAACAAAAAGAGCAGCTTGCAACTAAGTTGGTGATGATCCTTATAGATAGTAGAACCCATTTCGCACCTTAGCATTACCAACTCTTCTCCATGGTCAAATCCTGAAAATTGCATCCAAGCTTGTCAAAAGTTACAAAGCAAATTATCTAAAATTCAATCTCTTTTACAGATAACAAATTACACTTAATAGTAGGAACAAATAAGATATCTCTTAACATAATTTATTCAGATATAACAACAGTTCCAGATCCCATTACTTTCCCATATTCATCATTAGCTATTTCAACTGATACATGCTTAAAGAATTATAAAAAAAAAACTTGAAAATAATTCTCTAAAACCTAAGATGTAGTCAGTTGCTCTAGAATCTACCACTGAGATGTTTTTTGGTTTTATCATACCATTAAAGGAGTGAGTGACAAATGTACCTACATATGCCAATGTGACCGAGAGATTTTTTTTTTAGACAATTTTGCAAAGGCAGTACGCTTGTCCAAAATCTTCCTTAAGACTTGAAGTTCTTTAGTGCTTATGGATTCCTCTTCAACATTTGTAGCACCTACCATCAGCCCTTTCTTTTTTTGTTTGGTGTTAGTAGGCTTACCATGGAGCTTCCAGCAAACATCTTCTGCTATCTTTGCTAGAACTGGCTAACACCCAAGAGGGGAGTAAATTGGGTGTATGATAAAAACTTAGGAACTTTGTAAATATTTTCGCGTTATAAGTATGAAAGTAATGAGTCCTAAATCAATAGTCAGATATTCAAATAACATATACTAGAAATATAAGAGTTTAGGAATAGAATATGCAAACTGTGATTTATCTTAGTTTGACCAAATCCTCGATGACCTACATCCAATCCCCAAGCTCTCCTGATATTTCAATCCACTATCTTCCTCAAGTTTTAACCTGGGTACTTGAGAACCACTAAAATCTCATAAATTTAGCCAAGCACTTGTGGAGCCATATACAAATCTCTCACTGAGATACTCCCTTTACACACTGTAAGGATACAACCTTTATGATGAAGGATTTCAATCAATATTCTCTCTCAAATGAACACTGAAGTATATTACAAATCATCTCACTATCTACGATAAACTATATAAACACTGAGAAAATAGAGAGCGTATGAGATAAACGTTGGAATCATAGTATTGTCATTTCAAGGTTGAAGTTGTAAGCTCTTGTCATTGGCTTTGTCGAATCTTTCGTTCTTGAATGCTTTGCTATTTATAGTCGATGGGGATCATATGACCGTTGAGCACATTATTCCCATTGTGTATCTTAGAACATGACCATTGGAAGTAGCCACTGGGGCATCTGTGCTTTCCATCTATTTTGTCTTCCATTTAACTTCATTAAATGACCGTTGTGGCATTCCAATTTGTCCTTAGAGATAGATTGGAGTTGTTGGCAGAATTTGAGGTTCAGTCATTTTTGTTGCGCTACAACATATCTCCACACAATATCCTCCGATCTTCTCTAGGATTGCTTAAGGTTGGGTCGCTATCATCTTCACCGCAATAGGCGCTTCAGATGATATTCATTTGACGTGCTTTGAGATTGCTTCTGTGTTCTCTATTTTTTGTTTTCGTGTTTAATGCTCTGACATATACACTTGGTTATGTAATTTTGCATGTAATCCATGATTCAAATCATCTAAAACTCATAAAAAATTTGTTTTAGTAGCATTGAGAAGTAGTATGAGTATCAATCAAGTATAAATAAATGTTAAACGATAAATTTGAATTCTCGGAGACGTTCTGGAAATAAAGCACCAAACTGACACTCAAGTGTGAGAATGTCTCACTTGAGTGCAATATTTCTTTCTTGATAAATCTGTGTGAATCTTGTTGATATTCTATACCAACACTCGAATGTTTCTCAATACATTCAAGTGGCGTGCAATGCTCATTGCGTCAGCCCATAAAACTTGTAATATGTTTTGCTCATTAAGCTTTGCTCTGGCTATCTCAATGAGGACTCTATTCTTTTTTTCTACTACTCCATTTTGTTGAGGGGTCCTTGGTGCTGAGAAGTTTTGATTGATTCCATTGACATTGCAGTATTCACCGAAGGCTTTGTTTTCAAATTCTCCTCCATGATCTATTCTTATTCCTGAAATGAACATACATTTATTATTTTGCACTTTCTTGGCAAATACAACAAATTGTTCAAATGTTTCATCTTTTGTTGAAAGAAAGATAGTCCAGGAAAATCTGGAGAAATCATCGACTATGACCAAGGTGTATAGATTGCCACCGAGGCTTTTAACCCTTGTTGGTCCAACTAAATCCATATGGAGAAGTTGGAGTGGTCTATCAGTCGTGATTTCACTTTTCAATTTAAATGAGGATGTAGTTTGTTTACCTTTTTGACAAGCATCAAAAATCAAATCATTTTTAAAAGAGAGTTTGAGTAAATCGAGAACCAATTCCTTCTTAAGCAACTTGTCTAATTGGTGCATATTGGCATGAGCTAAACGTTTATACCATGACCAACTTTCATCCATGTTGCCAACAAAGTATTATTACTAGGCATTTCAAAGGTATAATAGTTACCTTCTTTGGATGCTTTGAATAATACCTTTAGGTGATTATTATTGATCTGGAGATCTTTCTTTTTCACAATCAAGCATTCTTCTGAATCGAAGATGATCCAGTTATCTTTATCCGCACTCTGGCTAACACTGAGGAAATTGTGGCATAGACATTTTACATAGTAGACGTCTTTGATTTGAGCTCTATCATTTTCACCAACTTCTCCAACTTCGGCAATTCTGCCTGATTGGTTTCCTCCAAAGGTTATTTTGCTGCCAGACTTTGGTTTGATTATGACAAACATAGATTGATCTCCATTCATGTGTCTTGAGTATCCACTATTAATATACTACTTGTTGTTCTTTGATGCTCGCGACGTACCTGTAATCAATGACAATTAAGTTTTAGGTGCCCATATTTTCCTGGGTCCTTTTTGGTTAGTTTGAATAGAAGGAAGCACATATGATCCTTTAGGTACCCATTTATAAGTACCTATTGGTCTGTCCTTTATTTCCTTTTTATGAAATAATAAAGAAGTACTATGCCCCTTTCGGTTGCAATAATTACAGTGAGCAAAAGGATTAGAAGAGTGAACAGATTTTTGAAAATAGTTTAAATATGATTTTTCTCCATTCTTCTTTTTGCCTCTTTTCTTATCAAGTGTAGGACTGTAACCTATTCCTGACTTATTGTTTGTAACCCTTTGAGTTTTTAAAATAATGTTAAGCATTTCACTAC
The DNA here is from genome assembly GCA_025563575.1 of Acacia pycnantha. Classification (NCBI taxonomy): domain Eukaryota; kingdom Viridiplantae; phylum Streptophyta; class Magnoliopsida; order Fabales; family Fabaceae; genus Acacia; species Acacia pycnantha. The sequence continues at coordinate 3,699,414 of JAMWYP010000098.1, read as the reverse complement.
CTCTGGTGAATTTTTCAAGAGTTTTGTTAAGGTAAGAATTCATTTTCTCTAAATTTGGACATTTTTCACAAACAAGAGGAGTGTTTTGAACTTGTTGTTCAAGCAACTTAATTCTTCTCTTTGAACCTATGAGTTCTTTCGCAATCTTTCTAAATTCAAAATGTAATTCATTATACTCAGAAAGTAGTTTATCATAGGTAGGCTCATGATCATATACATCTTCGCTTTCACGTTCTTCTTCAGCTACAAGGCATATGTTGGCAACTTCTTTATCATCGCTTCCTTCATTCGAGGAACTGTCTCCCCAAATGGCAGATACGTATGTCTTCTTCTTGAAGTTATTGTATCTTTTCACATTTCTAACAATTATAATAACATAAAACTTCAATAATTTTGTTTGCAAGGTTTCTCAGAATATATATATATATATATATATATATATATATTAATGAAAGGTAAAAGAAAAAAGGAAAAACAAAAAAAACAAACTGCACCCAGGGCAAAGCATATAAGCATTATATATATATATGAAAGGGCTATATGGATGTTTCAATCACAAAAACCGAGGACACATATTGAATGATTAAATGGCTTTGCATTTGATATGACCAACAAATTAATAGGTCAAAAAGTCAAACCAAAAAGAAAACAAAAGGGTGGGGCCCGTAGCAACATTTCTCATATTCGTAGAAAATGATTTGGTCTTTGTCCTTGAACTCTTATCTATTGTTCTAGAGGTTAGGATTACCTATCAAGATTTCTATTAACCTAAGACTCATGGGAATTATGATTACATTAATATGAATTAACCTCCTCCTTTCTGAAATCTTATGAAGCCTTGGTCCTTTGTATAGTACTTTTTAAATCTTTGGACAAACATGCCAAGTTCATCATTCTCTTTATTCTCATCTTCTTCTTTTGATTATTTGTCCTTATTGGATGAATAAATCAATAGAAAGAAGGCGCAGACCCTAATTCTTTCATTATTATTACTATTATTATTATTTTAATCTATTATTATTATTATTATTATTTCTATTATTAATCAGGGATATTACAGTTATTCTATCTTTTCTTTTCTTTATCCTTGCCCTTTAGTTGAGGACACTCGGATTTGATATGATCGGGTTTCTCATATTCGTAGCAAATGATTTGGTCTTTGTCCTTGAACTCTTATCTACTGCTTTCTCCTCCTTTCTGAAACCTTCTGAAGCCTTGGTCCTTTGTATAGAACTTTTTAAATCTTTGGACAAACATGTCGTGTTCATCATTCTCTTTATCTTCATCTTCTTCTTTTGATTATTTGTCCCTTTTTGAATTTCATCTTTCCTTCATATTCAAATAGACTTTTGAATAAACCAGCTACCGATCTTATTGATTCACCACGAGCTTTTTTGATGGCTATGACTTTAGCTTCCTATTCCTTAGTGAGGACATTCAGAATTTTCCTGACTTGAGAATTCTGCTCATACGTTTTACCCAAGACTGAGAATTGATTAATCAGATGAGTAAAGCGTAGTTCAAAATCCCCAATAGATTTTCCAAATTTCATATGAAGAAGATCGTATTCATTCGTTAGAGTATTGATCCGATTTTTCTTAATACCAGTGGTTTATTATCGAGTTTACCAGTTAAGTCATCACCATGTTGTTTCCAGCACTCCAAACAACATATTGAGCATTAGTAGCATCAAGTGGTGGGGGCGACCTAATCAAGTACTTTTCCTTATGCTTTCCTCGACCAAACATCAAGATACTTCTACACCATTGGAGATAATTATTGCCATGGAATCGATGAGTAATCTGCACGTTGGAGAGAGAATATGATGTCATAGCAGGCATCCAAAGGAATGACATGATGTTCTCACCATGGCTTCCTATTTGTGTGCCAAAATCAGTTTGTTGTTAGCTCTCATCAATCGGTGATGAAAGGCTAATAGGAAAGAATAATAGCCTAAAATTTCGCAATTGCACCAGTCGTATCAAGTAATAAAGTGAGGAGAAAAGTATTGTTCTCACGAGGACTTGATATCAACAATGTAGTTGAGCAATGCCTTTGCACTTTTGTTTAAGTTGAGCTAACACAATTTGAATCAAAGATAGGAATAAAAGCTGACTAGAAAAATCAAACCTAACTAAGGCTAAGGATAATAATGAATCTAGATCTTAAGCAGTGACTTGGATTATTTTAGCCTTAATTACTTCTTAGTGTCTAATTCCGCCCCTTAATTGCATATAAAGTTATATTTGTTTGTCTAGGACTCTTAATTACCTAAGAGTGTCTTTCGATCCACTAAAAGGCATTCCAATTATGTTAATCCCTAGTGTCTTAGGTGATTAGTACTTAATTGGATTTATTTAAGTGCAAGCCTAATGAGATTATGTAAGGCCAAAAGGTATATGTCTATCCTACAATAAAATTAAGTCCAAACACTTAATCCTACATGATTCAATTAAAGGTCTATTATAAATTTCTTATGTCTAGATTCATTTAGAACACCAAATAAAGTTCCAATCAAATTTTTCATCTTATAGAGCAATTAATCTCACAATTGAATCAAAAAAACATAACATTATAGCAATTAAAAGAAGAAATCATCATTCACTAATCCATAGTCAAACTAAATAATCTAAAACAAAGGTTTAACTACATAAATTGAACATTATCATGAATAAAATAATAGCTAACCAAAGACAGCATAAAAGACAAAATGAAGAAGAGAAAAGAAAGGAGGGAAACAAAAAATCAATGCTGGATTTTCCATCCGTGTTGTAGATCTTATGCATCTCTAAACTTTAATCCCTCCATTAAAATTCTCAGCTCTAGCATTGTTGCCACCAACCAAAAAATAGAACACTATCTTCTTGCTACACCTCGCACATATATAGATATATGTTATTTCCTCCCAAAAGTTCCAAAATAGTGTCATTCCTATCAATGAAAAAATATGAAATAATAATAATGAAAATAAATTTGAATCTTTTTTATTTTTTATTTGAGAAAAGTTCTCATCATTATTTTCATTGTTTCTTTCCTAAATTCAAAAACTTATATTTTTATTGAATCCCACAAATGAGGCACCAGCTGTTCAAAAAAAAAAAAAAACAAATTATGCACCCAATTGATATATCATAAAAACCTCAAGAAAATTCCTTTAACTTAGCATTTATGACTTCTCAAATATATCAAAATGTATATCAAATATATTAAAAATGGGAAGTCATCATCGGCTATTTCCATCATCAATGTTGAGTGCCCATCACTGACTAGTTAGAGCTGCTTTGAATGCCATTGATTGAGAGACCAAGGCTCTGATACTATGGAATAATTTGTGGCCACAGTTCTATATTATTGAGTGTTACTTCTAAATATTGAGAAAACTAAAACTCTCTAATTCTATGAGATACTAAACGTGATATAAAAAAGAAATATTAAGTTAGGATTAAATATAATTTTGCCACGGAAGTATTGGTTAGGGAGCATTCAACATCCAAAAGTTTTATTGGTATCATTTTTGCCCCGAAAATTTACAAACATAGCAATCTTGCCCATCGATTGATCTTGATCGCTGAATTGTTGCTCTTCTTTGTAAACTTCTATGGAAAATTTGCTCCTAAAAATACTTCTGGGGAAAATTTGCTCCTAAAAAAACTTTGGAGCATATTTGCTCCTTTTTGTAAATTTCTGGAGCAAAAATGATACCAAAAAAACTTTCGGGTGTTGAATGCTCCCTGGCCGATACTTCCATGACAAAAATGGTATTTAACTCATTAAATTATACTAGGGTTAGGCCCGAGATGTGGTGCTAGGCCCAATTTTTTCCAAAATGTATTAAGAGCTAAAAGCTCAAATCACACTTCAACCTCATATTGTAGAAGAAGTCAGGGGTCTTGGCTAAAATTGGAATGGGTATGTGAGTCTCTTTCTTTTTTGAGGGGAAGGGGTGGGGTTTAAATTTGTCTCAATGGGAAAAAAAAACATGAAGACTAATTGTTCATTTTTGTAGTTAACAAAACTTATGAGATATAAACTTTTGTGTTGTTTATAAAGTTTTTCTTTTTCTTTCATGGGCTTTGTTATATCAGGAGATATTGACCTATATATAAATAATATTATGCATATTCTCATTCCAAATTACCCCTTTTCATATAAATATGAGAGGATTTCATGGAAGGGAACTAATTCCAAATACATCCCTTAAAATAGGGAAATATTATTTAAATCTCAAGAAACTTTAATAAAATTAAAAATTACAAAACATTTTAAAAGGTGAAAATTGCCCATAAATCACTAATTAAAAGATGTGGGGTCCTTAAGTGTAAATAATTTTGATAAGAGACAAAATTACGCATAATGAAAACATTCCCTTTGTGAAACCTATCATTTTTTTTATGTGCAATTTATCTTCCTTTTGTGTAGTTCACCTTTCTTATGTGCAACCCATCTTCCTTTGTGCTACAAAATTAGTCCCTAATGTTTTGTGTAAACCATCTTCCTTTAATGCTCCCTTTTATGCAAAAAATATTCCATTTTTGCAATCCATCTTCCTGGGTTCAAACTATCTTCCCTTATGTGCAACCCATATTCCTAAGTGCAATCCATCTTCCATATGTACAAAATAAGCCTCTAATTTGCAATTTACATTTTGTGCAAACCATCTTCCCTTTATGCAATCCATCCTTCTATGTGAAAATCATCTTGCTTTTGTGCAATCCACATCTCATATGTGTAATCCATCTTCCATATGTGCAAAATAAGCCTCTAATTTGCAAATTACATTTTGTGCAAACCATCTTCCCTTTATGCAATCCATCCTTCTATGTGCAAGTCATCTTCCCTTTGAACAATCTATCTTCTCTTATATGCAATTCATCTTATATTAGAAAAGTATAGATTTTCAATTCTATGACCCACAATTCATTTTGGCCCCTCCACGAACTTCTTCAAGCTTGTGCTCCTTCTACTTTCATGACCAATGGCAGCTGTGACCACCATCATCCACCCCACTCATCAATGTCACTGCCACCATTGACCTCCCCAATCATTGGTGCCATCGCCCCCATCAACGACCACTTCCATCTACTTCATTGAGTGACCTTCACCTCCTCCATCTTCTTCACCCCCACCTTGAGATCAGGTTCATGTTGACACTTGCACCTTTCTACCTTCACAGATCTGGGTCCTCTTCTATCATCTTTGTCTTCTCCCAACTCCTCATTATCATCTTTATGGCTGGAGCAAGACGATGACTTCACTTGATGGTGGCTTATTCTGTAGATCTTCTTACAGATCTAAAGAATAGGTGCTTTAGCTTGATGTCTTCAATAGAGTCAAGACATGTTCGACTTGATATTATTGAGATTGATTATTTCTAGATTGAATTATGTTGTGTTTGAAAATGATGATTCTCTTCCATAGTTCTTCAAGTTAAACCACGTTGAGTTTTCTATTTTGAAATCAAATTTCGTGGATCATGGAGGAGAATTGTTTTATGATGAATGTTTGGTTCTTAGGGCGAGATTACACAAAGGGAATGTTTTCGTCGAGGGCAATTTTGTCTATGTCCTATCACAATTATTCATACTAAAGGACTTTACATCTTTACATGGTCTCAAGTCCCATTTCATAAATAAATTTTTAAATAGGAATTTTTGAGCAATTTTCCTTTAAAAAAAGGCCTCAGATTTTTTAAAGAAAAAACCTCCCCCATGGAAATTGGGCACCACATACTCATTGAGCCACTACTGTTTTTTGATTTACAAATGCAAAACACTCTCTCCGGTCTTTTTTTATAAGGAATAATTATCAAAATCAAGTTCAAAATGTTGGTTAAAAATAACAAATGTGTAATTTTTGTACTTTTTTTTTCAATTATACACTAGTTTAGAAAGATAATATGAGAGATAATATGTAAAAATATATTATAAAAAGATAATTAGTGACATATATTTAATGATGCTAAGAATGAAAAGTCTAGTTTAAAATAGAGTAAATACCATTTCTGATCCCTGACAAAAAACATGGACCCCATTTTGGTCCCTGACAAAAAAAAAGACTCTTATTCGTCCTTTTTATGGAACTAAAAAGGACATTTTGGAAATTTGTGAGGGATCAAAATGTTCACTAATCGAACCTTATTCATCATTTTTATGGATTAAAAAGGACATTTTTTTTGTCAGGGACTAAAATGAGGTCCGTGTTTTTTGTCAATGACCAGAAAGGGTATTTACTCTTTAAAATATCAGACAATTAAAATTATTTCTTATATTTAGGGCCACCCTCACGAAAGAGAATTTTCCTTATAAAAAAACCAGGAAGTATTATAGAGAGGAATATAGATTGATGCCTCACAAGAGAGGCATTGGCACTTAAAATCGCCACAATTGGTAAAATGTGATTGTAAATCTGAGGAACTTTAATGAAATTAAAAATTAAAGCACCCTTTAGTTAAATTAAAAATTAAATCACATTGAACCCAAAATCTTATGGTATTGGCGTATTGCTAAAAGTAATAGTGAGCATCAGCCATTCAACACTTTTTATTACAATTTGTACCTTTGTTATACAAGTTGGCAGAAAAACTTGGTTATTATAAATGAAGGTTAAATACTAATTTTGCCACAGAAGTATTTGATAGGAAGCATTTAGCACACGGAAAGTTTTTTTTAGTATCATTTTTACTTCGAAAGTTTAATCTTGCCCATTGGTTGATCTTGACCGTTGAATTGTTGCTCTTTTTTGTAAACATTCAGAGCACATTTGCACTTAAATAAAACTTCTGCGGCATATTTGCTCCTTTTTGTAAACTTTCGAGGCAAAAATGATACCAAAAAAACTTCCGGATGTTGAATATTCCTTGTCAATACTTCCGTGTCAAAAATGTATCTAACCCTATAAATAACCCTATAAATTAACAAGGACCTTTTAAAAATTAACGACTTCGTAACATTACATTCACTTCAGAGTTAGGAAGAAATACTCTGAAATTAACAAGAATCCTTCAGAAAGTCAAACTTTTGATAGTTCCAAGGTCACCCGAGAGAAATAATACTAGTAGATGAGGACATAATACTAGTACATTTTTGGACATAAAAATCAATTTCGAAGGCCATGATTTCCTAAAAATTTATTCAAATACTCATATTTTGATTAAATAATTACGAGAATATTAGTTAAATACTCATATTAAAATCAATTATGAGGCCAAGCCCAACAACTATTTACCAAAGTATAATTGAAAAGGGTAATAGTAACTTATGAGATATACACACACACACATTTTTCCCCTTTCATAAACGATTTTGACATGTCTAGAAGTGTTTAATAGTTTATGACGATTTTGGGTTCATAATTAATTTTGGCAAGTATAAAAATGTTAGCTCCTCTTTGAGATAACCATGATTTTGGGTATACAAATGTTTGGTAGCTTGTGAGATTATCAACATTTTGGGTTCAAGATTGATCATTTAAAAGTTGGGTTTTTGGAGGAGTCGTCGAATGAAAAAGAAATAACATTGAAGCCTATTATTCAACAGTTAAACAGTTAGACATTCTCATTAAAGGAGGCGGTTTGATTGCTACGAACTTTATGAACGTTGCAGTGCTTTAAGGGACATCTTCGTAGCCAAGTGAGGCACTTCAGTTACCTCATACCTGCAGGGCGTGGATTATGGGTTAGTTATCCTATTGGCTTGTAGGTGAGTTCAGGGGCGGATTTAGGGGGCTAGGGGTGGCCCCGCCCCCCCTAAAATTATAGAAAAAGACCTAAAAGTTTAGGGAATCATATTTCAGTCTTATAAAAGTTTCAATGTTTTTACTTTAGTCTCTAATAAAGGTGTCATATAAGGACTAAAATGAAATTACTTAAATTTTTATGAAGCTGAAATATGATTCCTAAAACTATGGGTCATTGTCTGTAATTTTCACCCCTTAATGTTTTTTTTTTTTTTGCTCAACCCCTTAATGTTATTTTGAGGTGTGTCCATGGTGTAATTCAGATGGGGAGCCAACAATGAGGAAGGAAAGGGAAGGGTTGGTCAAACATGCATACCATTAATGGTCAATATTAACAAGTGTTAAATTAGGACTACGATTTGGAAACATGTAGCAACATTGATTAAACTCAAGAAAAACATCCAATACCTGAACTTTCAGGTTAATTGATGCGTCCTAAGTCCAAACTATGAACTGCTTTAGCGGGCTAATTGATGCGTCCTAAGTCCAAACTATGACTTTTGGTTTCCAGTCTTCCATTTTGCTACCTATCAGTCGAAATCCTAGCAAGCCGCCGTCTCTCTCTCTCTCTCTCCACAGTCCTGGTTCGCTTACGCGGGAAGCTTCTGTTCTTCAATTGACTTGACTTCAATGACCACTAACATTCAAATCAAATCTACAAATTCTCCATCATTTCGTTGTTTAATGTTGAATCCCACAGCGCAACATTCTGTACATTCCCATTACATCACCCCAATTTCTGAGCTTCTTTCTCTCTGCTTTTTCAGCAAAATCCCATATAGAAATGGTTCCCAGATTCGGGTTTCCACTCCTCTTCTTCTTGTTATTATTTTCCTTTTTTTTCAACGCAGAATCAAAGTGCAAGAAACGATGCGACTTGGCTTTAGCTTCCTACTATTTTTCAGACCAAATCGGCGATCTCACGAACCTTTCGAAGATTATGCAATCCCCAGTTCTTCAAAAACCTGAAGATATCCTCAGCTATAACAAAGACACAATTACTAACAAAGACTATATCCCAACGAACACTCGAGTAAACGTTCCGTTCCCTTGCGATTGCATCGATGACGGGGCAAATCTAGGTTACGTATTTAAGTACCAGATTCAGAAAGCGGACACCTATACGAAGATTGCGAATCAGACCTATTCCAATTTGACAACTGATTCATCGTTGCAGAGCCGGAATGGCTATTCGCCGAACAATATTCCCGATTATGGAACGCTCGATGTTGCCGTGAACTGTAGGTGTGGGGATAGCCACATTTCGAAAGAGTATGGCTTGTTCATCACGTACCCACTTAGAGCTGAGGATTCTCTGGATTCAGTTGCGAACCAGACGAAGGTTGATCCAGAGTTGCTGAGAAGGTATAACCCTGGTGCTGATTTCAACAAAGGGAGTGGTTTGGTATACATACCCGGAAAAGGTACATTAATTTATGTTATATCACGTAATCTGATTTGTTCTTTCAAGTCATATTAATTTGATAAACTATGGTTGCACTGGGTCATGATTTTAGGCCAACATATCTGTCATATGACAACAACATATATAAATATATGTCCCCATAGACCTCTTTTTGTCCCCCCAAACTACAGTATAATAAATTCTTCTCACGGTTTGGTCTTCTTTAGAGATTTTATGTCTTTATGTTAAAACGCCGTTTCATTCGTATAAAGGGGTATTCAGAATCAGAACTGATACACCCATGACCCAACAACAAAAAATGCATTTAGAACTGGTAATTTACAAATGAGTCTAAGTCTGGGTCTTTTGCTTTGTAAAATTGAGCTCCGATGTCTACGTTACAAACATTATTTCCCTTACCACCCACCCACCTGGATCATTTAGATTTTTTTTTCCATGTCTATTTTGTTTTGTTTTTATTACGATTTTTTCTTTCCTTTTCCTTTTTTTGCAGTTGAGAATCAAAAGATTATTTGTATTCTATATTTGCATCTTTTAAAATTTGAAAATTTTAAATATAAAATAAATTATTGAATGCATCTAGACTGTCCAGACCTCATTTCCTGGGTTGTTCTGTTTTGATGGGATGATAGTATAGGTCACAACAGCATCCTGTGTTTCTTACGGATTATTTGCGAAATACAATAGGCAATCAATGACATTTGATAGAACTTCAAGCGTTTCCCCTTTTTAATACAATGAGAAAACTAGTTCGGTTTGCTTTCTACAGAGGTCCTTATAAGCCAGGACAACCCATCCTTTACCTAGCCTGAAATCTGACTGATATAAACTTTAAACTGTTTTCTTCTAATGACTGATAAAGTAACTGTATAAACTGAGACTATGTAAAAGATGTCATATGAGGGAGAGTATCATGAGTTGATTTTGGTCCTTGCAGAGAATGCAGTTTCTTATTCTTATCTGTTAAGTTATGCAGTAGTTTACTGTTGGGTACTCTAGTAACTGTATGAATTGAGACTATGTAAAAAATAAGGATGATGGCAAACTAAACTGACATATTATCAGGAGACCTCGTGTTATACCCACAACGTTCTAAATACAAAATATACAGTAACTTATAAGAACTCAAGGACAATCTATTTCTAAGTTATAGGATGAAGCCATTATGTTGCTAATTCTTGATCCTAATTAGAGAAACATTCTAAACGTAGTAATCATTTTTCTTTCAAAATTAACTTTACTTTTGGCTTTAGTGTTTGTGATTTTACTGTCGACTAATATGAATCATTTAATAAATATAAGAAAATGATAATGGCAAAATATATTTATATAATCTAAAAATATCGCAAGGTAAGAAAGGCTTTCAGTTCTATGGTTAACTAACAAGTATGATGATTTTAGATCTTTCAATGTGCTTATGGGATACAAGAAATATTTCTAGACATGCCTCAAATATTTTTGCACTTTCACTTTTCAGGCCAGAATGGTGTCGATGTGCCAATGCCCCCGAGGTAATTTCGCTGCTCTCTGTACAATTTGTGCATTAAGTTGAGTATGTTTTTTCTTTTCTCTAGTAAGTTTTTTGAGTAAATTAAATAAAGTTCCTCTCTATTTTTGGATTAATCCACTATTATCTGACGCTACTAGCAAACGACTAGTCCGGTTCATGGGAATGTGGGCCCACAATGGGGAACCTCACTACCTCCAAGTAATTATCGCGGTTGCATACCTTGAGCTCGAACACGAGATCACTGGTTAAGCTAGTTATATGTACTTCTCTTGAAACGAAGTTGCTCCACACTTAAGTTCAAGTTTTGAAATTTCTTACTCCATCACCCATCAATAACCTAATTGCATTTTTTTGGTAGTCAAAATTCATGAAAAAAAAATCTGCTCTGTTTTATTTTTTACTTGTTCCTACTCGGTAAAATACATATTTGTATATTCAACTTCGTAGAGGGTGTTTTAGCAAAAATAAACAAATAAATTGGACTAAATTATATCTTCTGGAAATGGACTTGCAATTTTAGCATAACTCAGGGGTTCTTGTAATTTACTCTAAAACTCTTAATCCTAATGTGTGCGCTCTCTCTTTTTCCTTTGCAGCACAAAAGGTTTGGCTATCTCTCTGTTCAGAAAGTTGCTTATTTGATGAATGCGTTGGTAAGAATATGCTGAAATTATAAGGCCAATGCTGCTTTGATCTTATATAGTTTCTAAATAAGCAGGTCTAAAAGGTGGGGCTATTGCTGGAATATCTGCTGGTGCAGCAGTTGGTGTTCTCTTATCTGCTTGTATGTGTGTTGTATATTACCAAAAGAAGAAAGAGGAAGAGGTAAAGCTGCTTTCAGGCGAATTAGTGGTCTACTCTTCTCAACATGGGAAAGGTACATAGATTTCTACTTCTGCCTTTTCTCTTTCCCATTGTACTTCTTCCTGCCAAAATATGAGTAAAATGTAGTGTGTTCAAAAGTCCTAAATGATTGAATATAGTGATATTGGATATAAAATTTCAGGTTCCCATGGTCCTCCTGCTTCTGTTAATACCAGCAACACTACCATTACTGTGGACAAATCAGTGGAGTTCTCATATGAAGAACTAGCTCAAGCCACAAATAACTTCTGTATTGCAAATAGAATTGGTCAAGGTGGTTTTGGGGTAGTCTACTATGCAGAGTTGAGAGGGGAGGTTTGTAATCTCATGTACTATTATAAAGTTTAATATAATTGCGTGCAGTTTACAAGAAAAGTGTGTTTCATTAATATTCAAATCAGGACAGTTTTATTGTTGATTCACTTGATTTTTTTGGGAAAACCCATTTGCAAGAACCTATATTTTTCTTCAATTTTTAATTTGGTGCCGGTGTGTTTTTTCTCCTCTGAATAAATGCTTTGATTTTGCTATATTCGCATCATTAACTCATGTATAGGGGCTAACAGTACTAGCAGATCGAAGTTACAAAGCCAACGGTGTTAATAGAGCAAAATTAATGATTTAATTATGGAAAAACACACGGGTACCAAATTAAAAATTAAGGGAAAGTATAGGTACCTACAATATGGCTTTCCCTTTTTTGGGCTGGACTCCCTTTTTAGTAAAGGAATGTGTAAAATATCTAAACAAAAAGGTTGCATTCTTTTGTTATTGATGAGTTCTAGCATTTAGCCAAATCTAGCAGATTTGGAATACAGATATTATAAGAATATTAGAGGCTGAAAAGCTGGACTTCAGTAATGTATAACTGTTGAGAGAAAAATATTATTCTGAATCCATTAATCTCTAAATAAAAGAGAGTACATACGGGCCTTTATATGTGCAAACCTAGAGCTAATCCTATAATCTAATTTAATCTAATCAAATCAAAATAAATCAAAATAATTAAGATATAATATATCAAGATATAATATCCTAACATATAATATATCCATATTTAATCATAAGGTATAAAAAATATCAAACTTAATAATTAGATAATGATTAATCTAAATAATCCATAATAAATGATAATATTCCCACACTCCCCTTCAAGTTGGATCATAGATGTTAATCTTGTCCAACTTGCTTATACAACTTTCAAGTGTTGGTTTGAGCAATCCTTTTGTAAAAGGAGTGGCTGCACGGACGAGAGGACCCTGAGACTGGATTTGGCTGACGTCAAGACGACAAAGCAGGTCAACGATCACAGGCCCGTTGGAGAGCAACGGATACTCGACAATGTTGGGAGTTACTGGCTACGACAATATTGACCAGCAGCAGATACTCGACGACATTGGGAGTTACTGGCTGTGACAAGATCGAAGGGCAGCATATACTCAACAACATTGGGACCGTTGCAAATTTGACAAATGACAATTTGGTCCTGTGAATTTGACAAATGACAATTTGGTCCTGCAAATTTGACAAATGACAGTTTGGTCCTATAAATTTGACAAATGACAGTTTGGCCTGCAAATTTGACAAATGATAATGACAGAGGGTGACGTCGAGAGAGTCAAAGGGCGCCGATGCTAGTTCTAGAGGGCGCTGATGCTGGTTCTAGAGAGCGTTGATACTGACAGAGGGTGACGTCGAGAGAGTTAAAGGACGCCAATGCTAATTCCAGAGATGCTGATATTGACAAAGAGACAAACGAGTTGAGGGTCTGCAGAGGTTGAGAAGGACCAGGAAGGATTTGCAAAGACGCTCGACTGTAGAGACGTCAATGACGACATGACTGGTTGTCAGACGAGTTGTGAGGCACGATGATAGGCTTTGACATTTGTGAAGTGTGGAACTACCACCAACGACGATGACAAGCTTGACGACGATGACAAGATCGAAGAGGATATGGGTCGTCAATGAAGAATTGTGCTCTACAGACGAGTGAAGGACCATTCAAAGATGACGGAGGTCGAGTAAAGAACTGCTTAGTAGAAGGTCTGAGTATAGACTAGAGGTCTTGTGGGAATTCTAGAAGTGTGAAGGTTCGAATCCTATCTGTAGATCTTTCCTCAGTTGACTGTTGCCATTAAGGCAATGCAATTCTATCAATAGATAAGATATCCAAGTTGATGCCGAGATTGGAAACTACAGAAGGTCGAAGAGAAGGTGATATTTCATGACCCAGCAATCTTCCCTCCTCTCCCTATCGTAAAACTTCCTCTCTTGCTGGTCAAGCCTATCTGTCCCTCTCCTTTATTACAGTTGAGTAACTATATGTACCTCATTGCAAGCTATATGCCGAGATGACTAAGAGAGCGACCAAGAAAGAATTTTTGAGTTGAGGATAAGCCAATATTGCCAATAAGAAGATAGTTTATGAGTGTTAATCTCAACGCTCATGAAGGAAAGACAACTAGATGGTAGACTTGCCAATGTAGGCAAGAAGGAAGGGCGTTCTTTCTTTTTCTTTTTCATTGGCTTCTTATGCTTCTTTTTCTTCTTTGTGGACAATTTGAGAGAGATATTATTTTGAATCCATTAATCTCTGAATAAAAGAGAGCACACATGAGCCTTTATATAGGTAAACCTAGAGCTAATCCTATAATCTAATTTAATCAAATCAAATCAAAATAAATGAAAATAATTAAGATATATCCTAAGATATAAGAAATACCAAACCTAATAATAAGATAATGATTAATCTAAATAGTCCATAATAAATAATAATATTCCCACAATAACTCATCAGTAGATTAATAGGACAATGCTTGACAATTTGAGAGAGAAATATTATTTTGAATCCATTAATCTCTAAATAAAAGAGAGCACACATGAGCCTTATATAGGTAAACCTAGAGCTAATCCTATAATCTAATTTAATCTAATCAAATCAAAATAAATGAAAGTAATTAAGATATATCCTAAGATATAAGAAATACCAAACCTAATAATAAGATAATGATTAATCTAAATAATCCATAATAAATAATAATATTCCCACAATAACTCATCAGTAGATTAATAGAACTTAGTATATATGTATCATATTAGTATTTAAACTTTAAAAAAATGAGGCTTTTCTCTGACTCTGCATATTGGAGAAGATAGATAGGCAAGATACTTGTATTTGACAGATTGTCTCTGCTTTAACTATAATATCTTGGTTATCGAAAAGACAAGTAACTGTTGAGCTCATACTATAAAGGACTGGAGAGATTATGATGAGTCACTTCCTAAATGTTAGCAGAAAGAGTGAGACTGGATAGAGACACGAGTATCTCAGTCAAGAACACTTCATTCATCTATTCATTTTTATTTTCCTATTGTTCTTGCTAAAAAATTTTAGTATTACAATTACAGAATTATGTTTTTCCCTAATTTTCAGATCTATACCATTCTTTTTCACTTCCATGCTGCATTACATGTTATATAGGACAATGTCATAGTACTTTTGTATATGCATTTGTTTATTCTTCTTTATTGACATTTTATTTTCCTTATTCTATAATTAAATAAATCTCATGGGGTCTTCCTTTACAGAAAGCTGCAATAAAAATGATGGAGTCGCAAAAATCAAAAGAGTTTCTTGCTGAATTGAAAGTGTTAACACGCGTTCATCACCTAAACCTGGTATGACAAATTTTGGACAAAAGTATGTATAGTGTTAGTTTTGTTGTGCAAATAAGTACATATATTGTTTCAGTAAAAGCTAAATTATGCAGGATTTTAATATTTTTCTGGCTTCCCTTGAATGATATGGTAGATTGTGAGAATTTTTAACATTAGTCTAAGATTTGGCATGAAGACATCAATTTCATTATTTTGAATTCAGAATATTAGTTATGATATATTAACCCTTTGAATTGGAAAGTTGTCATCTGGGGATTGGTCGTGATTGAGTTTCTATCACATTAAGGTGAATGATGTAATTCTCATGATCTTTAGTTTAATTTTAAAACATGAAAGAATCACATTCAATTCTCCAAGACTAAGCTACTTTTCCCCTCTGTATTACTCTTTTCTATGGAATTTCTGAATCACTGTTAAAAATTATTACTGCAAATAATTATTCTCACTTTTTCAGGGAGATTATTGTAGACACACTTTAGATCTAGGTCTATTAGTCGTGTCATTTACTTGTAAAAGCATTCAAGATAGAGTATAAACAACTTCTCATTCAGCTCTTTCGAAAGCTTCTCAACTCTTCAAACATTTTCAACTATTAGTTTGTTGGGAATCCAATCTATTTTGCTCTTTTTTCTTGGTTCTTTCTCTTTCTATTTCCTACTTCCCTCTGCTTATTTTCTTTACAGTTGTATTACTTTGTATCAAAAAGAATCATCTCTGCACCATGAATGTGTTTCACTAAATTATAAAGCACAACATAATATGAAAATTAGTGAATTGAGTTTATCAAGCTCTATATCTTCCATATATTTGTGTCATGTGCATGCATTTTTGTTATTTTCTTACCAAACTACCTGCACAGATCACCCTCCAACTAATAAACTACCTGCTTCATGCACAGGAGAGAGGATATAAGATATATTCCAAGTGTTTGGATGGAAGGTTACTGCATTGTATACCTGCTGTTATTGGCTGAAATAAATTGTCTTCGATTCAGAAAAGAAAGTATTAAGGCATAGTCTACTGTTCACTATTTAAGATACCCCCAACAAAAAAACCGCAGAACACTCCACTATATTTATAAATGAAAAATATGTGAAAAATGTTTTCTTTGGCTAGGAAGTTAATAGCTTAGAAGTCATATGATCAGTATATAAAATTACTGAGAGGCTCTTCTTGATTGGTGTTGTGACTTCAATTAAGTTCTATGAGAATATTCGATTTAATATGCTTATACACAAAAGGTAATATTGAAGCTATCTGCCCTTGTTGTTGGGAGAATTTTGTCATTTTCTACTTTGTCAATCCTTGTGTTAGTGTTTTTATATCTGCACGATAATGATTTCAAAAATTCCATTTTTTAGGTCGTTTCCAATTGTTGTTTAAACCATATTATACTTTGTATTAAGTTCAATCTACCTGTTAAAATTCATGTAGGTACGCTTGATTGGATATTGTGTTAAGAAGCATTCTCTTTTCCTTGTATATGAATACATTGACAATGGAGACTTAAGCCAACACCTGCGAGATTCAGGTGAGAAAAGCATTTCACCATTGTTTTTGGGATAGTACATCAATGTAATTATTAGACTCCCTTCATTTGAAACATAAGGTTTTTTTACCCAGCACATATCCACCAAGAGAAACAAATAGGCAGTTAAGATGTTAAATTTTGTTTCAACTTTGCCCTTCTTTAATACCTATTTCTAATGGGAGGCAAGTAATGTTTGACATATTCCTAGGGGCATTGCAGGTAAAAAGTCATTAATTGCATTTAGAATTCCGTAAAATGCCTTGCATATTGAAATATAGGACTTCACAAAAACTGCCCTATTTTTGAAAAGGAGATAGTACTACTTTAATATCATTCATTTCTATGTGCATTGCAAAGAGTCTAGCAAATGAGTTATATTCCCCTGGTCCTTAATATAAGACCTAATTAACTTATTTTATTGGAGTAAGGAAGTTAGTTAAATTAGTTAAACACCCTAAATATCTTCATTAATTCCCGCTCTCTCTTCTACCAGATTATTGGTGAGGGTATTTCAATTTGTCTAATCTGGAAAGAAACTGATAAATATTTCAAATAAGTCTTGCGTTTAAGACAAATACCAACTCCTCAATTAGGTCTTGCATTAAGGACCGAAGGAGTATTATTTATGTCTTGTAAATAGTATGGCACACAATAGATTTTATACTTTATATGATGATCAAGTAACTTTTGATAGGGAGAGAAACCTTGCCATGGTCTACCCGGTTGCAAATTGCTCTGGATTCAGCCAGAGGTCTTGAATACATTCATGAGCATACATGGCCTGTATATATTCATCGTGACATAAAGTCGGCTAATATATTGATAGATCGAAACTTCTGTGCAAAGGTTGAATTTTGGTTCAATATCTACAGATACTCTCTCTATATATATATATTTTTTCATCATGTCATTTAACATCTTTGCAGATTGCAGATTTTGGTTTGACCAAGCTGACTGAAGTGGGAAGTTCATCAATTCCCACTGCTAATTTTGCAGGCACATTTGGTTATATGCCACCCGAGTATGGCCACTTCTACTTTTCTTTTTTGGTTGTAACCAACGTAGGCATATAAATTAAGATTTACAGTTTGTTTGATCCATTGTGGAACTGAGAATTTGTTAAGAATTAGTGAAGTTCTCTAACCAAAACTCAGGAACAATATCAATAGCAATTGGGGAGCTTAAGCCTATACTAATTAATTCTACTGAACAAATATTGCAACTGTTTCAGATTCAAAATCCACCATACTGCACAAACCTCATTTACTACAACAACACAACGTTCAAGACCAAAATAAGCTCGGTTGGCTCTCTCCACCCTAAGCCTCACCAAAGATCTTCTTTGCCTTTATCCTTCCCCTATATTCCACTTACACTTTGTTTTTTAACTGCTCCCTCATGCCCTTCTTCATTACTCCTTTATTTTGCTCCTCTATTTTCCATCTCATCTGACTTTCAACCTCTAAGTTTCCCTTTGGAACAACAGTTCGCAATTTTCTGCCTTTTTGCCACTCCCACATGCCTTCTTTCTGCATTTTCTGGCAGTAGGAGGAGGTTGGGTCTTACTAGAATCTGAGGTCAAACTGTGGATTCTGCAAATTTTTACCTTTTGAAATGGATTATTTTTGTCACGCATATTAGCACAAACATGAGTAAAAGGAGCAGTCACCCCTCAAGAATGCATAGGCACACTGCAGAAACTGTATGCATCCACTGTCAATGAACGTGTTATACGCGTTGAAGAGTTGCTTTCTCTGATCTCATTTTCAGTGCTTCACTTTTTTGAATAACTTAATTGGGTATGGATATCAAGAAAGTTTGTGTTGTTGTGAAACTATTACTTGCCTTGAAATGGATCTTAGGGAGAAATATTCAGATTAGTGTATTACCATACATTTAAGAAGAAAATGAGTTCACTTTTGGTTGACAGGTTTGATGATATCATTCTCCCATCTGCAGATATGCATATGGTAGTGTTTCACCAAAAATCGATGTCTATGCATTTGGAGTTGTTCTTTATGAACTTATATCTGCTAAAAAAGCTGTGTCGAGGGTTGGTGAAGTTGGTTCTGCAACAACAATAGGTCTTGTCTCTTTGGTAATTGCTGACTTCCCCTTTAAAAATGTTTTATTTACTAAGATTTTAAAATTTCAACCTAGTGATTATATTTGAATAATTAAGGGTTATATTTGCCTATGAAGTTTGATGAAGCTCTTGAGCAGCCTAATCCTAAAGAACATCTTCAAAAGCTTATTGATCCTATGCTCGGAGACCAATACCCAATTGACATGGTCTGCAAGGTTAGCAAAATAATTCGGACTGCTTAAACTTTTTGAGTTTGGAATATGATTGTTGTCAAGTGCTAGGCACTGAAGAATCTACACCTCCCGACGTTTTTAATCAAATAACTTTATCCTAAAAAGGTTAATATAAGATCTTTGGTCTCTTAAATTTGTCCTCACTCATTTTGATTTCGGTTCTTCAAGTTTCATTATGTTTAAAACATTGGTCCCTATAATTTAATAAAAAGCTTGACCATTTTCCCCTTTAGGGACCAATACCCCATGGTTTGAAGCTTAAGGGACCAAAGCCAAAATGAAGGCAAACTTGAGGGACTAAAGTTTGTATTAACCCGTTGCAAAAATATGAAAAGCTTCAAAAGCGTCGATAATTATGTCAATGAGGCACATAAGTATAGTGCAGTCGGTGAGTTTTAATTAATCAAATACCAATAGTTCCGAAGATCTAATCTGTCTGTTAAGATTTGAGGGTTATCAGTTTGTAAAGAATTCTAATGTGTCAGTTGAATCTAACATCGGGCTACATCTATTTTCTTAAAAAATTATTATTTAGTACATGATTTACTTGTGCATGTGCTTTTTAAAGCCAATGTACTAAAACCGGATTGGTCATTAAATTGGTTGAGATAGTGTTTTAGGGATCATTGGTTTAATTATGGCTGAACCAAGTTCAACCCAATTATGATTAAATTAATATATTTAATTAAACATATATAAACCCTGAAAAGAGTAATATAATTTAATTGGGTCGAACCAAGTTCAACCCTATTATGATTAAATTAATATAATTTAATTAAACATATATAACCCTAAAAAGAGTAATATTTAAATAAAAAAATATATCAACACATAAGTAAATGGAATATTAATGTATAAATCACATTAATGCAACAGAACATAACTACTAAACCACAAATTTGACATGCTTTTTTCTTATTCTAAACTCAACAACATCGTTCCATGGGAGAGGAAAAAAGTATAAAATCTAACCCTGTCAACATATCCAAAACTCTTGATCAGACCGGCTAGAGGACTAGCTCGATAGTTTGATTGGCTGACCTGATTTGGTTTCAATACCATGTTTTTAGCGTTTATTGCATAAGGCATCAAGTCTAGCATCACACCCTTTTGCATTTTGACTACCTGGAATATGATTCAGAGTCTGTGATTCCTTTGATGGATCTAACAACTTGCAAATCTATATATTGTATGGGACGTGCAGATGGCACAAATAGCCAAAATGTGCACAGAGGGAACTCCAGAGCAACGTCCAAGTATGAGATCTATTGTTGTGTCTCTAATGACACTTTCGTCTACTTCTGTGGAATGGGATATTGCCTCCTTGCAAGAAAATCCAACACTCGCAAATATGATGTCTGGAAAGTAGAGTTATATGTATGAACATTAGTAATGGGTAGGCGTCCAAATAGCAATGTTATGAAGCTGGTGAAGTCTGTGGGCAACACAATCTGGGGAAGAAAACATTAGTTTCTCAGCTTGTGGATTCATCATGTGGAAGTCGTTCATGGCCCTGCCCAACATGTAATAATATTTGCTTTTGAGATGCATCACTAAATAGGATGAGATCACTGGATTCTGATTGTCATAGGGATTTGTAATTAATCTAGTGATGTGTATGGTATAGTATGTATATGTGTTACTTGTGAGTTATGGGATAAGTGCGTTTTCAACTTAAATTGAAGATTTCTTAATTAATACTCACTTAATTTAAATTGCACTATAAACTATGTCCTATATTTAGAATAGGAGGTAATACTTATGAAGGTGGAATATCACCTAGAGGGGGGTGAATAGGTGATTACAAAATTCTTTCGCTAATTGCTCAGTCACCCACACAACAGATATAAATCAAGGCAAAGTAGAGATAGAGAAGAGAAGCTTGACACAGAGAATTTATACTGGTTCAGTCCAACTCTTGACCTACGTCCAGTCCTTAGAAACACTCCGAGATTTCACTAACTTACTCAGAAACACTCTGGGATTTCATTCACCCAGAAACACTCCGGGATTTTACACTTGCCCAGAAACACTCCGGCACTTTACGCTTGCCCAAAAACACTCCGGGACTTTACAATCACAATTACACACTCTGTACTTGAGATTATCCTTTCTCTAGGACTCACTCCCCCTTACAAGTTGTAATTGTACTCCCTTACTTAAGGTTCCACAACCTTAAGATTTACAGATAATCAAATGATAACTAAACTCCTCACTCAATAGATATATGATAAACATTGAAGTACTAGATACTCGAAGATATTAATGCGACAATAAATACAATAAACTCGAATTGAATGCGCTTCCAGTTATTCTTTGGGTGTTGGAGATTTGAATACTTCTGGTATTTATAGTTGAGCATTTATGACCGTTGTAGATGCTTCAAAATCTATCCGTTGAGACTCTTGGAATTTAACCGTTTAAGAGAATAATCGATCCGTTGAAGAAGAATGTTGTCTGTGTATTCTCTTTCCATTCTCTGAAGATTGAATGTTAATATTCTACATTCAAATTGTCCGTTTGAATGTATCAAGGAAGTAGTCGTACTCTTTTTATCTTTCCAGAACGTCATCTTGCCTAAAAACTCTGCTTTGCATTAATTGCTTCTGACAACATGATGTTTTATGTCGCTTTATTGAAGATTAAATGTTAATCTGCAATATTCTTCTGTAAAACTCATCAACACATTTGTTAAATGCAATTTGAATAAGCAATGAGAGAGAATAATCCATCCACAAGCCAATAACAAAGATTAATCGAAGTCTGGAAACATCAGTTTTTTGATCTGATAAATTTGGCTCGAGTCACTTAATATGGCTAGAGTCATTTTCGTAAGTGAGAGTGATTTGGCTCGAGTCAAAATCGTTTGGCTAGAGTCTGGAGCACAACTGGAGGCATTTTTTGCTGACTGGAGTTAATTCTTTATAGTGGGTGAGGCTTTGGCTCGAGTCAATTTATTTTGGCTAGAGTCTGTAGCTAAACTGGAGGCAATTTTTGTTGGCTAGAGTCAATTTCCTTGTTGGTGTCACTTTTGGCTGGAGTGAATAATTTTTGGCTAGAGTCAAAATAAGAGATTGGCTAGAGTCAGATATTTTTGGCTAGAGTTTAGGCTCAAACTCAAGTCAAACAAAGTTGGCTAGAGTCAAAATAAGAGATTGGCTAGAGTCAGATATTTTTGGCTAGAGTTTAGGCTCAAACTCAAGTCAAACAAAGTTGGCTAGAGTCAAAATAGGAGATTGGCTAGAGTCAGAATAAGTTGGCTGGAGCCAATTTTGACAGAAATTTTGCAGATGTATTTTTCAATGAGAAACTTAGCAAATTGGCTAGAGTCAAACTAAGTTGGCTAGAGCCAATCTGACAGATGATATTTTTCAATGAAAAACTTAGCAAATTGGCTAGAGTCAAACTAAGTTGGCTAGAGTCAAAATAGGACAGATTTTCTACAAATGATATTTTTCAATGAAAAACTTAGCAAAACCGTTTTGTTCTTAACCATAAGTCTTGCAATAGGTTAGTCATCATCAAAACAAACCTTTGGAGCTAACAACTTATTTATAAATCAACTATACTACACATGAAGCAAAGGTCAACTATACTACACATAAAGCAAATGTCAATTTGAAACCATACCCCAATACTATAAAGCCTGCTTGCTGAGAATAGGAATAGGAAATGCTCTTCTCCAATATATTCACTTTTTATTATAAATTGGGTTAAAGGCCTAATTTGCCATGGAAGTATTGATAAGGGGCACTCAACACCCGGAAGTTTTTTGGGCACCAAATTTACCCCGGAAGTATGAAAAAGGTACCAAATTTGCCCAGAACTAACAGAAGGTCAAATGGACGTTTGCCACGTCGGAATTTTTTGGGTTAAATACCTAATTTGCCACGGAAGTATTGATAAGGGGGCACTCAGTACCCGAAAGTTTTTTTTGGTACCAAATTTGCACCGGAAGTATAAAAAAGGTAGCAAATTTGCCCAAAAGTGACGGAAAGTCCACGTAGGTCGTTAAAATGTCACATGACTAGGAAAGAAACACAGTGGAGGGTGAGTCATATGCCAGATCATGTAACCACGTCAACACCTTATTCATCTCTCTTTCTCTCTCTTCCCTCTCGCTTTCGGCGGTTCGTGCTTCTGAATTTTCTTCCACTCCTTCACCGACAGGTATGCCAGCTTCCACAACAATGCTTGCCAACTCTGTTTGCGACCTTCCTCTGCTTCAAATTCGATTGGTTTCGATCCCCAGAAAATTTCAAATGGGATGTTTGAATTAGCTCTGGATCTGCAAAAGCCATCAGTTAGAGATAATTCCTAGAACAATTTTGTATTCCCATTGTACTCTAAAAAATGCTCTACCAAGAAACCAAATAGTTCTCCGAATCAAGATAAATAAAGAACCGCCAATAAACCCAATTAGAGATGGTCATATGGATTGTAAAAATTTTCACCAAATCGTAAAATTTTAGAGAAGCATAATAAGGGAATTTGGGCGCGAGGGGGGGGGGCAATACCTAAAGATTTGAGAATTGAGAAATTGTAAGGGTCTAAGGGATAAAATCGTTTGGTATGAATTTGCCACACCGTCTGGCAGGTCCTCAGCCCCACATCGGAGAGCCATGGTGTTCACAATGGTCCCACCGGAACTGTCTCCACTATGTTTCTTTCCTAGCCATGTGGCATTTTAACGATCTACATGGACCTTCCGTCACTTTTGGGAAAATTTGCTACCTTTTTTATACTTTCGGGGCAAATTTGGTACCCAAAAAAACTTCCGGGTGCTGAGTGTCCCCTTATCAATACTTTCATGGCAAATTAGGTATTTAACCCAAAAAAATCCAATGTGGCAAACGTCCGTTTGACATTCCGTTAGTTTTGGGCAAATTTGGTACATTTTTCATACTTCCAAGGAAAATTTGGTACCCAAAAAAATTATGGGTGCTGAGTGCCCCTTTATCAATACTTCCATGGTAAATTAGGTATTTAACCCTTATAAATTCCAAGTAACTGGTTATAATTTAATTATATACCTTTTTGGCGTTATTTATATTTTTACTAGCATAAAGATATAAGGGTTAAGGAGCAATTTTACCAACAAACTATTGGGTCAGGACCACCCAACACAATAAACTTTTAATTGGACCTTAAATACCAAACAACTATTACAAATATAAAATTAGCACAATTCCGTTAGTTTGATATTAACGTCCGTTACTTATTTTTTTTTACTGGAATATTGGGTGTACATGTATTGGAAACTCTCCTCTCTCTCTCTCTAACTCAATCGCCAGAAACCTTTTGACCAAAAAAAATCGCCAGAAACCTCATTAGCCTTCACTTTATCCTTCTTCGCCATCCTGCTCCCAGATTCATCATCGTCTTCCTCTCCACCACTCTCTTCCTCGCTCTCGTCCTCGTCTTCGGCCGGACTTCCTCCTCCGTCGCTGGCACTGGTAGCAGCAACAACACCACAGGCGAGGTCTTCCTCGATTACGTCGCCGGTCACCACGAGCTGCATCTGGAATCTCAGATTGAGGAATCAATCACACACAGGAGATTTATTTGCTCTCTGATATATTTTGCATCTGCCTCTGCCTGATTTGCTCTGCTTTGAGAAGTGTTGGTGAGAGGAGTCGGAGATTCAGACCGGACATGACAGTCATTGGAGTTAAAGTTAGGGTTTTTAAGGTCGGATCGGTCGTCTTACTGCTCATTCAACAATGGCGGACGAAGTGATTCTTCTGGATTTCTGGCCAAGCCCATTTGGCATGAGGGTCTGAATCGCTCTGGCTGAGAAGGGAATCGAGTACGAAGGAAGAGAAGAAGATTTGAGCAACAAGAGCCCTCTGCTTCTCAATATGAACCCTGTTCATAAACAAATCCCAATTCTCATTTACAATGCCAAACCCATCTCTGAATCTCCCATCATTCTTCAATACATCGACGAGGTTTGGAATCAAAATCATAAATTGCTTCCCTCTGATCCCTACCAGCGAGCCAATGCCAGATTCTGGGCCGATTACATCGACAAGAAGGTTCGTTTAATTAATCATCTTCGTTCCCACTAAATCCTAACCGTAATCAAATTGAATGTAAGAAATATTTAGATTGGACAGGTCAATTCATTTATGGTTGTGAATTGTTGAAACTGCAGATATATTCAACTGGGAGATTGGTGTGGGGAACTACAGGGGAGGTACAAGAGGAATCGAATGAGAGAGGGAATGAATGAGAGGGAGAGAGATGAAGATGTTGAATGAGAGAGGGAATGAATGAGAGAGACGGACGTTTTCCAGTTAATAGTTTTTGTGCCACTTTAACCTTTTAAAAGCTTTATTTGTATTTTTGGTCCATATAATAGTTTGTTGTGTTAGGTGGTCCTGGCTCAATAGTTTATTGGTAAAATCGCTCATTAACCCAAGATATAATGGTTTTGAGATTTTAGTATATCAATCTTGCTATAGATATGATGGTTTTGATATGAAACCATACACCTATAGTACAAAGTTGGCTTGCTAAGAATAGGAATAGGAAATGCTCTCCCCCAATTTATTCACTTCTTATTATAAATTTAAAGTAATTTGTTATAATTTGATATACTTTCTGATGTTATTTATATTTTATATTAAGATATGATGGTTTTAAAATTGGGTTAAATATCATTTTCGTCATGAAAGTTTAACCTAAGGAACATTGGTTACTTAGAAATTTTTTTGGTCTCATTTTTGCCCCGGAAGTTTAAAAACATAGCAATCTTGTTCATTCATCTTGACTGTTGAATTGTTTCTCTTTTTTATTAACTTCTAGGGACAAAATTGCTTCTAAAAACAATTTTTGGGGGTAAATTTGCTCCTAAAAAAGACTTCCAAAGCATATTTGTTTCATTTTGTTAACATCTGGGGTAAAAATGAGACTAAAAAAACTTTTGGGTGACCAGTGCTCCTTAAATTAAACTTTCATGAAAAAAATGGTATTAACCCTTTAAAATTTTAGGACACACACACACAGATCTTACAATTAATTATATTTAAATGATGATTATATATTGAATGTGTCAACAATTTTTATCAAAAGGGAATTAGCCAATCTTTTATGACTTTACTTATTTATGTTAATTTCTCTAGATATGTATCACATATTTATGAAAAATTTAACTTGTAAGATTTACGTTCTTCTAAACTTTGTTATCGTTGAACAAGCCATTCAAAAGCGGAATTGTGCATAGCAGAACTAATCTTTATTATGTTAGGTCCTTTATCAAAGGATGGCATCAGAGCATAGTACTTTTCAATATGCATAGTATCAGAGAGCGTGATATCAAAACAAGTATCAGGTCATGGTACCAAAGTATGATAGACTACAATTTTAATATCATGCAAGCGTATATTGATATTTATTTTTTACATGTTTAAGGCACAAAACTTGTATAATGATTATTGATGACGATTAATATTATTATTTTTATAACTATTATTGACATGTATAATAACTACTAATTGTTTTAATTGATTAATATTAATTGGTAAGTTGATTAAAGGCTCAAAATATAAACTCTTTGTATTAATGCTTGTTATACATTATGCGGCTTTGTTTTAATGTGCAGGTCCATTTTCTTATCAATGACTATATGATGGCATTTCAATAATGAAAAATTAAACCTTTTGGGAATCAATTTCCCTGTGATCATTAAAGTTCAGTAGCTATCTTATAACATTTCAATAATGATAAATTGTTTTGAATTGTTGCACATGGATGTGTGGGTCGTTATTGAATACCCACACACCAAGGGCACCAATATTTTCTCACATTGTTGATGATTTTTCATGAGCAACATTGATATTTCTAATGAAGTCTAAGTCTGAAACCAAGGATCATATCAAAAAATGTGTAGCCCATGTCTTTACTAAATTTGCTACCTATGTAAAAAGAGTAAGGAGTGATAATGTAACCAAATTTCTTAATCATGAGATTTGTCAATACTTCCTTGGTAAAGGAATTGTACATAAAATTAGTTGCCCTTATACACCGCAACAAAATGGCATTGTTGATCGTAAACACAGTACATTGATGCAAATAGCTAGAAGTCTCATGATACAATCTAATCTTCCCATCAAGTATGGGGGAGAATGTGTTAAAATGTCTACACACCTAGTAAATAGGATTCCTTCTGCATTTTGGATTATAAAACCCCATATAAAATGTTTCATGGTCATGCCCCTGATTATACTACATTAAGAGTATTTGGTTCACTTGCATATGCTTTTGACTTGATTATTGCAGACAAATTTCAGTCTCGATCTTTTTCTTGTGTCTTCTTGGGTTACCCCCTAATCAAAAGGGGTTCTTACTCCTTGATTTACACACTACTAGAAAAAAAGCTTTTAAGTTTGGTTGAAAAATGGCTTTTTAGATCGAATTTAGGTCCGGCGTTGTATTGACCAGTTTAAAAAGTATGTCATTATTTAGACCAAACTTACGACCTGTCTTAAAAGGTACCCTTTCAAACTGGTTGGTTACATAACCAGTGTTAAAAAGGTTTCAATTTATACCTATGGAAAGAAGGGCTTGCATGTATCTGCAACCTCTAATTGTGTTCATCCGATCCCCTATTTTCAATTACACTAAGTTATATATTAGATCATATTTCAAAAACATAAGTGATAGCTACAAAAAAAAAAAAAACACTCAACTTAAAGAGGCTGATGAAATAATACTAACCTCTTCATAAACTCTTCACACTAATGAAAATATGGTTTGTTTGGCACTCATATACCATTTGTGCTATGTGTGGTATCATTTCTTGCTTCAAATTCAATGTATTATGTACATACCATATGTTAATGAGCTACATTGAACTTGAAGCAAGCATGAATATATTGGCCTTCACACACCACCACATATATCACATATTGAACACTTCTCAACTCATGGATATATGGTTTGCTTGGTAATTATCCAACCTCTATGCTATGTATGTATGTCTAGTGCATATTTCCATTGCAGGTTGAACCTTGTGACATATATGGTGGTGTTGGTAGGCCTAAATTAATCACAACCAAGTGATTAGGGCATATGCACCAGACAACACCTCCACATATATCATAAGGTTACTTGCCATGCAAAACTGCAAAAAAAAAAAACAAAACAAACAAAACAAACAAAACAAAATCACAACCAACCACAAAAGGACATAAGCATCACTCTTTCTGCAAAGAAAGAAAATGAGTGAGCATTAGTGTTTCTATAGTTACAACAACTATAAAGAATATACATCTAGCAAAAAAATGTAAAATTTCATGTAAAATTGTAAATATTTTTCACAATCAAACAAAGAAAATATCAATCCAGATGTAAGAAAAAAATGAATTTTCAATCAAGGTTTTGAAAAAGAAGGAAAATGAGTATCGATGTTTTGTGAAAGAGAACAATTAAAACTTCTCTATGAGAAAAGACAATGAAAGAGAACACTAATAGAACACCATAGCAAAACATTTATTGAGGGTTTGTGAAAAACAACGATTTTTACCGAATGCCAGAGCAAAATGGTGATGACAAAGATGGAGAGTCCAAGGGAAAGGAATATCAAGCCATCTCAACAATGGAGAGAGAGAAATAACGACAGTCGAAGGAGACGAAGAGAGGAAGAACGTGTGCGCGGGACTAAGAGAGGTTAGAGATGAAGACTAAGCGCAAAAGTGAGAATATATACTTGGGGAAACATTATCTACACCGGTTTCCATTAAAAATCGGTGTCAATATGTTAAAAACATTTTTAATTTATAATGATACCATATTCAAATCATCCGGTCTAAAATATAACTTTTAGAACATATAAAATTTTAGAAACAAGAACTTTCTCTTAAAGGTTGAAACTTTTTCACCAAAATAGATTAATAACATGAGATTGATGAGTAAAATCATCAAAGAGACATATCAAAAGAAATTAAAAAAAAAAATAGAAATTTTTCCATAATCATTGCTGAAATATTATATATGATGATGATCAGTCAAAGAATAACAGCTACATCAAAATATTATAACAATAATTGGGGTTCTTGAAACCCAGGCCTTCAAAAGATCATCATCATTCATGGAGACTCGTCGCGCCCACTCCAAATGGTCAGCGATGTCGTTCAACACCACCACCACCTCCTCCAATCATTCGAAGAAGCAATATTTCTTTACCATTACCTTCAGTACGGTGCCCTGGAGAAGAAAGATAGCCTCAGCGATTTCCTCCAACGTCAGAGGTAGAAGGGGCTGCCAAAAGGAACTGCCATAGCTACCGCTAGAGGGGGAGAGGGGGAACGCTGCCTCTTTGATCTTGCTATATGCATAGGCATGGAAATAGGCTAGGACAGGTCAGGCTTTGGCTAAACAGGTCTGAGCCTGTAATGGGGGCAGAAGGCATGAGCTGGGCCTGAGCCTAAATTCAGGCTTTTTTTTAGGCTCAGGCCTGAGCCTTCATAAGGCCTGGTCAAACCTGAAGCCTTTTTAAAGGTCTACTTACAATGTAGGCCTTTATAAAGACCTCATATTGCAGGCATTGGAGGCCATAAATAGGCTTTATACAAATTGAGCCTATCAAAACCTACAAAAATATAACTTGATATTAGAATATAAGAATGAAAAATATTAAATATTATGTTATTTATATGATATAAATATATTTATATTTATTTAATGTATAAACAGGTCAGGCCTTAACAAAATAGGCCTAACCTATTTACACATTCAGGCCTTTAAATAGGCCTTGGCCTAGCCTTTTTAACAAACACGCCAAGCCAGGCTGTAGGCCGTCTGATAGGGGTCTGGCCTATTCCCACCCTATATATGCATCAGTGGAAGTGTTTCCAATCAAACAAGAAAGAGAAAAGTAGAAAGGAACTTTTGAATTTGAACTTAAGAACTGAAGGCGACTTGGTAATTTATAAACAGGACTGATGGCCTGATAGTTCAGATAATACTAATGAGACGTGATGATAAGCGTTGGAAGTTGAAACGTTACGTATTTACACCTGAAGTATTTGAAACGCGGTCTAAGTAGTAATTACAAAGCTAGATGCTTATCATATCCGGTTAAATAAGAAGTAAACGTTAGAAAAATAAACAAAATTTACATCGGTTAAGACTTAAACTACAGTTCAGTTTAACAATAATATAATTACAACTAGCAAAAAATTGTATAATTAAAAAACTGTGGAACAAAGATAAAAGAGATGTGATCAAGATTAAGATCGAACAAGATGAAGATTATAAATTAAAATATTTTTCATTATTAATATAATTTTTATGCGGCCCGATCAAAGGTAGCATCATTACATAGATTAAAAAATTACAAAATAAAAAACCCTCAATCTTCCTCCTCATCACCGAAGGCAGAAGAGGAAGAAGGGGAATAGGAAGAGGCAGGGTCATCCGAAAGATTGTACTCTACGTCATTGGCATTAAGTACAAGGTTGGACTCGTTGTTGATAGTGTGGAGCAACTCGACCAGTTTTCCAAGGTGTCTGTCTATACGATCCACCCCCGCATGAAGTTGCTGAAGAAGTTGCTTGGATGAAGGCAGTGGAGGTGGCTGTAGAGGAGGAAAAGAAGGACGAGCAGAATTAGTCCTTCCACGTACCATATTGATATTCTAGATATGAAAGGAAGAGGAATGAATATCAAGAAACTAAAGCAATGAAGAGTTTAAATACATCAAGACGGATGAAGATTAATTAATTACATTTATTGAAGTGGCTTTAGAATTCAAAGACACATAGTTGGAAAGTTTACCTTGGAAGTTGAAGAGAGTTTGAAATATTTAATTCTACGTATAACAAAACGACGATATCTAAAAGAATATGTAAATAGATGTTATAGCGTTCAGTGTAAAAAGAATTTAAATTTTTAAATTTTCTTAATATTTAATACTTATCGACACCGTATTAACTTAAAACTGGTCTAAAAAATATTATTTAGACCGCCCGTAAGCATGACCGGTGTTAAATATTATCAATATTTATAAAAATGTCATCGGTCATACTTTTTAAGCTGTCTCCACCTATAGAGGTCTAGATATGATGGTCTTGTAGGCCTTTTTTCTAATTGTGACAAAACAAAACTATTTTTATTAGCCACAACATGTTACCTTTGTGGAGGACAAGCTTTCCTTCAAGGATATCATGTCTTCTTAGCAAGGGGGAGTGTCCAAAGATATGCAAGAAATGTTTTTCTTTCACTCAGAACTTGACAAACTGCCTGTTGGTAAGATTGATGATAAAATGGATGATATACTTGATCATGGTATAGAAGGTGATGATTGTGCAGGGGATGAACCTGACCTTGACGATGAGTCACATGAGAATTGATTCTCTAGCTATTGGCAAATGAAGTAGAGAAAAAAAAAATGCCTATTTGGGCCAAGGATTACATATGCAATCTTGTGAAAACAAACAAATCCGAAGGGTTTGGTAATAAGTGCTTATATCCTATTGAAAATTACATGTCCTACACTTATATGTCTCCTTCCCACATGTTTTTTCCTTGTTAATATGGACTGGATGACTAAACCTGGGACTATTGAGAAGCTATAAAACACAAAAAGTGGGTGAGAGCAAAGAATTTAGAAATGGAAGCCTTAGAAAATAATAAGACATGGGATATGGTATCCTCACCAAAGGGTAAGAAGGCGATAGGATGTAAGTGGGTATATAAGATTAAATATAAGCCAAATGGGGATGTAGATAACTATAAGGTGAGGTTGGTAGCTAAAGACTACATCCAAAATGAAGGCATAGATTACCCTGAGACATTCTCTCTAGTAATTAAGATGGCAATCATTCAAATAGTATTGAAATTTCCTACTATGTATAATTGAAATTTATTTCATATGGATGTGATGTGCACAATGCCTTCTTGCAAGGTGAGTTAGAAGAAGAAGTTTACATGACTATTCCTCAAGGTTATAGCACTGAGGGGGAGAACATTGTATGTGTTAGTTCTCTATGTGTTTTGATGATAACTGACAATTGTAAACTCAAATTGAAGTTTGTCTTTTAAGTTGAAAAACTTACTGTCAAAGGCAAACTCGAGTTTAGACTTGACAGAGAGTTGCTCAAGTTTTCTAAACTTACGCAAACTCGATTTTGTATATATAAACTCGAGTTTGTGTTTCACAGAGAGCCTTTAAGGATTTGTGAACTTGATCAAACTCGAATATGTTAGTTCTCTATGTGTTTTAATGATAATTGACAATTATAAAACCAAGTTGAAGTTTGTCTTTGTTAAGTTGAAAAACTTAATGTCAAAGACAAACTCGAGAGTTCTCTAAGTTTTCAAGTTTTGTTAGAAACTCGAGCTTACAGCATACAGAGAACTATGCTCCATTCTGAACTTGTGAAAACTTCAATTTTAATTGAAAACCCCAGTTTGCATATGACAGAAAGTTTTTCAAAGTTTTCTCTATTATGAGGAAACTCGAGTTTTGTTTTACCAACTCGAGTTTAGGACTTACAGAGAACAACCCAAAATTTCTAAATATTTGAAAACTTCAGTTTTAAATTGCAAACTCGAGTTTAGACCATGCAGTGAGTTTTTCATTTTTCTAAGATTTATGGAAACTCGAGTTTCACTCTGAAAACTCGAGTTTAGGCCAAGCAGAGAGCTCTACTCTATTTGAACCTTTTGAAAACTTTAGTTTGGTTTTGGAAACTCCTGTTTTGAGCTTTTGGACTTAAACTTGTTTTTCATCAAAAAAGTCTAAAACTCGAGTTTGTCACTTAATGACTCGAGTTTTGAACCTGTCTCAAAACTTGCTTCAAAGACCAAATCGCGACATTCTTCTCTGGATGAAGAAAACTCGAGTTTAGGCTTTTAATGAAAATTAAAAACTCCAGTTTGGATGAACAAACTCGAGTTTGTGTCGTAGAGTTTGAAAATCAAACTGCTCAAATCTGTGAAATCTTTATGATTGACCTTAATACTTCTTATCATCACTCATTACTATTCCTAACTATGTTTAATCAGTTTGTTAGCGAGTTTCAGATGATTTAAAGAGTATTAAATGAAGATTTAGCATAAAGCAAAAAGTGATGTCAGCTCATTAAATGCAAAGTCCAGAAAACTTGCATCCTTTTTTACAATCATTCTACACACGTTGCAAAGGGATTAATGTTTCCTTTCCATATCCAGTAGCTGCTCTTCCAACAGATTAAAAGTCAAGAGGTCAAACACAAACATCTGTTCAGCTGGATTAACCAAAGAGTAGAGAGAGAAGAAGACCAAATCTTCAGCTAATCCTTCCTTAATGTTGGCAACGGTCACATTGAAGATTACAACGATCATTTAATGATTACTCTCTTTGTATAAATAGAGTTGCATTCAATTCTTCTCAACAATCAATCTGCAGAAAACGAAAATAATTCAAGTTTCCAACTACTCTTTGATTTTTCTTGTGTAAAGTATCTTTTGATACATTTGTACTTTAGTGATTATATTTATCAACTCTTAAAGAGAGTTTATTTATTGAAAATCAGTTATTGTAAGAATCTAAAGTCAAGGGACTTGGAGATTGGGATATTGATTGCAACTTGTAAGGGGGAGTAAGTTTTAGTGAGAGAATTACTCTTGAGTTACAAAGTGTGTAATCAATTGAGCTAGTGAAAATTCCCAGAGTGTCTGGGGACTGGACATAGGTCAAGAGGTTGGACCGAATCAATATAAATTCCTTGTGTTATGCTCTTCTTCCCTATACTCTGTTCAACTCTACTTTTAGTGTTAAAAAATAGAGCAATTCGAAAAGAATTGTATAATCCCCAATTCACCCCCTCTTGGTGATTAAGCTCCATTTTCATTTGGTATCAGAGCTCGGTCTTCTCAAAAGAGCATAACATCTTGAGAAGGATCACCAGACGGTATTCTACCTTATGGAGCTTCGATCAACAGACCACCCGATTTCAGTGGAGAGCATTACTCTTTCTGGAAATCCAAATTCAAAGTCTTTGTTATGGCTAGTGAATATGGCCTGTGGAGAGTGTTCGAGGTTGGAAACTACACTCTAACTGTTCTCGGAAATGGACTCAGAGTTCCAAAGCCTGAAGAAAACTATGGTGAGAATGACAGGAGAAACGTCACACTCAACAATAAAGTTATCCTCATGTTACAAAGTGCTTTAAGTCAACAAGAGTATTTCCGTATTTGCACTTTTCCATTTGCTAAGGCTATGTGGGATGCACTGGAGATTGCCTATGACGGAACAACCGGAGTCAAGGAAAATAGAGTCAATACTCTCATGACCAAGTATGATCTTCTTCGTATGAAGTCTGGAGAATCCATTATCGAATTCCAACTGAGATTCACTCATCTGATCAACTAGCTTTCTGCTTTGGGCAAAACTTATGAACAACCTGTCCAAGTGAGGAAGATTCTCAATATCCTCAGTAAGGAGTGGGAAGCTAAAGTTACAGCTATTGAAGAAGCTCGTGGGGAATCAATGAGCTTTGTAGCAGCTTTGTTCGGCAATCTGTCCGAATATGAAGGAAAGATCAAGTTCAGAAAAGGACTTGACGAGATCAGTGGCAAGAGCAAGCGAATTGCTCTTAAGATTGTCAATGAGGCTAAATAGTTAGATGATGAAGAAGAAGAAGAAGACAAAGATGAAGAGCTAGGCATGATGGTCCAGAGATTCAAGAAATTCTACGAGAAGGACCAAGGATACAAGAAGTTTCACAAGGGTAGCTCCAGCACTGAGGCAAATAAGCCAATCATCTGCTATGAGTATGAAAAGCCTGGCCACATCAAGTCAGAATGTCCCCAGCTGAAGAACAAGGACAAAGAAAAGAAGAAGTTCAATAAATACAAGAAGAAAGCCTATGTCTCAGCTATATGGGAAGATAGCTCATCTAATGAAGATGAAGCCGATGAGGAAGAAAAAGCAAATATCTGTTTAGTAGCTGAAGAAAAGGAGCAACTTGACAACAATGATGAGGTATATGATTCGAAACCATCTTATGATGAATTATTTGTTGAGTACATTGTTGTACAATCTAAATTCGAAAAGCTTGCTGAAAAATATATATATCTTTGAAAAAGAAGAATGTGACTCTTGAACTACAAGTTAAAAATCTTTCTTGTGAAAATGTTGTTTGTGAGGATTGTCCTGATTTAGAGAAAAAGAATTTAAATCTCACAAAGGCACTTGAGAAATTCACTAGAGGTAGTGACATGTTCAATGTCATTTTAAAACAGCAAAGGTTTATAAATGACAGATCAGGAATTGGTTACAAACCTGATTTTGATAAAAAGAAAGGCAAAAAGAAATTTGGAGAAAAATCTTATATGAACTACTTTAGAAAATCTGTTCATTCTTCAAATCCTTTTGCTCATTGAAATTATTGCAATCGTAAAGGTCATACTACTTCTTCTTATTTTCATAAAAAGGAAAGAAAGAGTAAACCAATAAGAAATTATCAATGGGTGCCCAAGGGATCTTACAAGGTTCCTAAGACACAAACTAACCCCAAAGGACCCTAGAAAAGATGGGTTCCTAAGACCAGATTGGTTGTGTTTTGTAGGTTTGTCTAAGAGCATCAAAATCCAACAAGTGGTACATTGATAGTGGATGCTCTAGACACATGACAGGAGACCAATCCAAATTTTCCTCAATCAAGCCCAAGGATGGTGGCAAAGTGACATTTGGTGGAAATCAATCTGGAAAGATTGCTGGTATTGATGAAATTGAAACAATGAAGGACCACAAATCAAAGATGTCTACCTCGTGGAAGGACTTTGTCACAATCTCCTTAGTGTAAGCCAAAGCACTGATAAAGGTAACTTCGTTATCTTTGATTCTGAGGAGTGCTTGATTGTAAGTAAGGATATTCTCTCTTCGGAAAATGTAAAAACAAAAGCTTTATTCAGGGCCCCTAAAAAAGGAAACTGTTATACACTTAATCTTTCTAGAAATGGTTCTGCTTTTGAAAAATGTTTTGTTAGTAATTTGGATGATAGTTGGCTATGGCACAAGCGATTAGCTCATGTCAATATGATCCAACTTGACAGACTACTTAAAAAGGATTTGGTAATTGGTGTTCCAAAACTTCGTTTTAAAAATGTCATGATTTGTGATGCTTGTTAAAAAGGTAAACAAACCAAATCATCTTTCAAATCTAAATATGAAATTTCAACTAATAGACCTCTCCAACTACTTCATATAGATCTAGTTGGACCAGCTAGAGTTAGAAGTCTTGGTGGCAATCTTTATACGCTGGTCATAGTTGATGATTTTTCTAGATTTGCTTGGACTATATTTTTATCATCTAAAGATGAAACATTTGATCAGTTTGTTGTTTTTGCCAAGAATGTCCAAAACGAGAAAGGTTTCATTATTTCAGGAATTCGGACTGATCATGGTGGAGAATTCGAAAATCATGCCTTTGTAGAGTTTTGTGACAATATGGGAATTGATCACAACTTCTCAGCCTTGAGGACTCCTCAACAAAATGGTGTTGTGGAGAGAAAGAATCGAGTTCTCATCGAGATGGCAAGAGCAATGCTAAATGAGAATAACACTTCTCAAGTATTTTGGGCTGATGCAATGAGTACGGCTTGCTACATCTCAAATCGGGCATACCTTCGAAAGAAGTTGAACAAAACTCCCTATGAGCTATATAAGGGAAGAAAACCAAATCTGGCACATCTGCATGTTTTTGGATGTAAGTGCTTCATCCACAACAATGGTAAGGATAACTTGGGAAAGTTTGATCCCAAAGCGGATGAAGGTATACTTCTGGGTTACTCTAATAGAAGTAAAGCTTATAGAGTCTTTAATACTCGTACTCGTATTGTTGAAGAATCTATGCATGTTGCATTCTGTGAATCCAAGTCTGATAAATCCAGGGATGATGATGAAGAAAATGTTTTCAAAATTCTTTTTGAAAACTACTCCTGCCTCTATTGAAAATCCTAAAAATGTTTTCAAGGTTGATCCTCAAAATAATTTAGAAAACCCTGATCAATCTCAACCTAGAGCTTGGAAGTTCATAAGGAATCATCCTTTGAACCAAGTAATAGGTGATGTAAATCAAGGTGTAAGGACCAGAAAAAGTACTTTGAATGAAGTTACATTTTCTGCCTTTATATCAGAGATTGAGCCCTCTAAGATTGATGAAGCCCTTTCAGACAATGTTTGGGTGATAGCAATGCAAGAGGATTTACACCAATTTGATAAAAATCAAGTTTGAGATTTGGTACCTAGACCTAAGGACCATCCGGTCATTGGCACTAAATGGGTATTCAAGAACAAACGTGATGAGTCAGCAATCATTCTCCATAACAAGGAAATATTGGTTGCTAAAGGCTATAATCAAGAGGAAGGAATTGATTATGAAGAAACTTATGCTCCAATGGCAAGATTGGAAGCCATAAAGAGTTTTTCTAGCCTTTGCTTGTGTCAAAGGATTCAAGCTCTATCAAATGGATGTGAAAAAGTGTTTTTCTGAATGGTTTTATTCAAGAGGAGGTTTATGTAGAACAACCTCCTGGTTTTCAAAATGATCATCATCCAGATCTGTTTATTGCCTCAAGAAAGCCTTTTATGATCTTAAGCAAGCTCTTAGGGCTTGGTATGAGCAATTAAGCAATTTCCTTCTTGATCAAGGATTTGTTAGAGGAAAAGCATATACAACTCTCTTCAAAAAGAGTAATAAGCTTAATGAAATTTAATTGTCCAAATTTATGTTGATGATATTATTTTTGGTACTTCTAATGATGCTTTGTGTGAAGAGTTTGCTAAGAATATGCAAGGAGAGTTTGAGATGTCCATGATGGGAGAACTCAACTATTTCCTTAGTCTGCAAATCAAGCAAAAGAAGAATGGGATCTTCATATCTCAGACCAAATATCTCAATGATCTACTGAAGAAGTTTGGAATGAACCAACGCAATGGAGCTGATACTCCAATGAGCTCAACCACCTCCTTGGATGTTGATGAAGACGGCAAAGATTTCAACATTACAAGATATAGAGGAATGATTGGATCATTGCTCTATCTTACTGGAAGTCGCCCGACATTCAATTCAATGTGGGAATGTGTACAAGGTTTCAGTCTACTCCCAAGGAATCTCATGCTGAGAATGTGAAGAGGATCTTCAGATACCTTGCTGACACAAAGACCTTTGGGTTGTGGTTCCCTAAAGGACAACCTGAGTATTTGGTGGCCTTCTCAGATTCAGATCATGCCGATTACAAGATGGATAGAAAGAGCACAAGTGGCCAATGTTAATTTCTTGGTGGCTCACTTGTCTCATGGTTCAAAAAGAAACAAACAACCATCTCTATGTCATCAACTGAAGCTGAGTATATTGCTACATCTAGTTGCTGTGAACAAGTCCTATGGCTTAAGCAACAATTATCTGACTTAGGAATCAACCTAAAGGAGATTCCAATATTGTGTGATAACACAAGCACAATAAGCTTGGCAAAGAATCCAGTTCAACATACTTGGACCAAGCATATTGATGTGAGACATCAATTCATAAGGGATCATGTTCAGAAGAAGGATGTCAAAGTCATGTTCATTCCAACTCATCTTCAACTTGCTGACATCTTCACCAAACCATTGGCCAAAGAACAATTCAATTTCATTAGAAGAGAATTGGGAATGGTAAATCCCAATGAGTTGTAAGTATCTCTATCTAATGTTAGTTGTGTTTTGATGAGTAATAGATACTAGTTTAAGCATCGGAGTGTTTAGTTGTGATTTATGCAGGATGCTTAAACTTCTGAAGTTTGCTATCAAATGAAGCAAACTCAAGTTTTGGGAGCAAAACTCGAGTTTATCGGGGGACAAAGAGCAAGCTATGAGTTTGGGAAAACTGAAAACTCAAGTCATTAAGTATGAAACTCGAGTTTCGATCAAACAGAGAGCAACATACCTGATGAAGAAAACTGAAAACTCGAGTTAGTAAGTGGAAATTCGAGTTTTGGTCGCGAAAGTTCGAGGGTTCACAATACATCCTTGAAGTCCAGGTAAGCTTTTCGCGCCTTATTTAAATGTGACTGTTCATTGTTCATACAAACGCTCTTCAAAACTCAAGTTTGCCCTAGAGTTTCTCTGAACCTCTCATCTTCCTCCTCACTCTCGTCTCTCAAACCCTAGAATGGCCTCCAAAGCTCCTACCAGAACCTCCCAAGATGAAGACTCCGATTATGAAGCCTCCCATTCTTCATCTCCTCCTCCTCAAAGACCCAGGCGGATGAAGAGCACTCCCAAAGATTTCACTATGGAATTGACAAGAGGATTCCTGGTGTTCCATCAATAGAGCCTGCTGGTTCTCTCAAACCAAAGGGTGTCTCCTTCAACAATCCATCTGAGGGTAAATCAAAGAAACCCACTGAGCCAGAGCCATCTCATGTGGGAAAAGGAAAGAGGCATGTCGAAGAAACTACTAAGCCTCCCAAATCGAAGAAATCAAAGGCTACCTCTGCCTCTCATGGTCAAACCTCATCTAAAGGTGCATCAGCTGTTGACTAACCTACTGAAGAACCTCTTGTTGAGCCTAATGCCATCACAAAGATCTATCTTCATCACAATGCTCCTAAAGGGTTTGCTACTGAAACCTATTTTCTTACCCCTGATGATGCTGCTAAGTTTAAGGACACATATGCACAGAAGGGATTTTGCCCTGTAGTTTCTGTAGACTTAGCCAAACTTAGGGAAGATTGTCATTTGGATCTATCTCCCTGGCTCAAATCATATGAATCATTTCTGTCTAAAACTGCCCAATATTGTCCCAATATTATTCGATTATTTTATTTCAATATGCACTAGGATAATTTGGAGGATTCTGATAAAAACCTGGTAGAAGCAAGAGTTTCTACCCAGGTAAAAGGAGTCAAACACTCTTTCAGTTGCTATTATCAATTCTATTCTAAAAATTGATAATCCTCCTCCTCCACCTTCAATTAAATTTTCAAATCAAGAGTGTTTTGAAATTCTTAGACCAAATGAGCCTGTTCCTGAAAATCAATTGGTCTATCTCTCATTTCCTTCTGTTTCAATGCCCCTAATCCATCATGCCCTTTGGTACATTTACTCTAGAAACATGATTCAAAAGGGAGGCAACTTTACTCATTTTGCACAAAGAGATTATCCTCTCTTTGTTGCTCTTGTGCACAAGGTCCCTATCAACATTGGTGACTGGATTTTCAAAAGATGGTTAAGTTTAGATTTTCATCCAGAAAGCCTTCCTACGTCCCATTTTCCTCTCTTGTGTCTGTAATCTTGTTTTATCACAAAATATGGTATGTTGGTCCACCTGACACAATGAAGGCTCCTGTTGTATTTGGAAAGGCTCAGCTAAATTTGATGAGAATAAACTTTGAGGCTGAAGGATCTGGGCAATCAAGGTCCCCCTCGAGATCCTATGCTAGAGCACAAGAGGTTCAATCAGCTGCTCCTCTTCAGTCATCCTTGCCTTCTGATTTTGACAAAAGGGTTAAAGCTATAGTGGATAAGGATATATCTGATATGACTGAGCGAATTGAAGTTAAAGTGGGAAAGTTGGTTGGAGAAGTGCAAAAGGGTAATCATGACATGGTGGATGCTCAAGATGAGCTGCAAGAACAAGTGGAGAATCTCACTGGTCATTTTGGAGATCAAGATGCAAAAATCTCCACCTTGATAGTGTCAAACGAGAGGTTGAATGACAATATGGACAAAATTCTTATATGTGTTTATATGCTTAGTATTTTTAACTTAATGATATTTTTTGGCAATTTCAGTTGTAATTTGTACCTTGTACTGTCTTTGACTGATATGAATCCAATTGCTTAACTGATATGTGTTTTTCATTCTCTTCTGCTATATGGTAACTCTGATATTTGGTAAAACGCATGTAGTTGGTTCTGTGCAGTTGTTTTTAAATTGAAGTCCATATGCCTAAATGCTAGTTTGGTAACTTTGTGAAATTGCTTAAACTGTCACTCTATTTCACTATGCACTTCAATCCATTTCTCTGCAAAAACATTTCAAAACCTCAAACCTGCCATAATTTTAAAAAATCTGGTTTACAAGTGTTGTCATCATCAAAAAGGGGGAGAATGTTAGTTCTCTATGTGTTTTGATGATAACTGACAATTGTAAAACCAAGTTGAAGTTTGTCTTTGTTAAGTTGAAAAACTTACTGTCAAAGACAAACTCGAGTTTGGACTTGACAGAGAATAGATCAAGTTTTTAT
Source organism: Acacia pycnantha (assembly GCA_025563575.1). Taxonomy (NCBI): domain Eukaryota; kingdom Viridiplantae; phylum Streptophyta; class Magnoliopsida; order Fabales; family Fabaceae; genus Acacia; species Acacia pycnantha. The sequence continues at coordinate 3,658,129 of JAMWYP010000098.1, read as the reverse complement.
AAACTTAGACAAACTCGAGTTTAGATTTTGAAACTCGAGTTTCAACTATACAGAGAGCTCCTAAGTTTTTCAAAGACAAAGCAAACTCGAGTTTAGTTTTTAATGAACTTGATTTTTGATAAGACAGAGAGCCATCAGTATTTTGAACTTAGCAAAACTCCAGTTTCCATTTGGAAACTCGAGTTTATGCTAGACAGAGAGTTCTCTAAGTTTCTAAGTTTTGTTGGAAACTCGAGTTTACAGCATACAAAGAACTATGCTCCATTCTGAACTTGTGAAAACTCCAGTTTGCATATGACAGAAATTTTTTCAAAGTTTACTCTCTTATGAGGAAACTCAAGTTTTGTTTTACCAACTCGAGTTTAGGACTTACAAATAACAACCCAAAATTTCTAAAGATTTGAAAACTTTAGTTTTAAATTGTAAACTCGAGTTTAAACCATGCAGTGAGTTTTTCATTTTTCTAAGATTTATGGAAACTCGAGTTTCACTTTGAAAACTCGAGTTTAGGCCAAGCAGAGAGCTCTACTCTATTTGAACCTTTTGAAAACTCCAGTTTGATTTTGGAAACTCTAGTTTTGAGCTTTTGGACTTAAACTTGTTTTTCATCATAAAAGTCCAAAACTCGAGTTTGTCACTTAATGACTCGCGTTTTGAACCTGTCTCAAAACTTGCTTCAAAGACCAAATCGCGACATTCTTCTCTGGATGAAGAAAACTCGAGTTTAGTTTTGGAAACTCAAGTTTAGGCTTTTAATGAAAATTTGGTTGCTTGTGGTAAAGCATTTCATAAAGAGTTTTGTAATTCAAGGTCTTGGAGGAAGTTCAATTAATAAAAAATGCAACAATTTTAATACTCTATCCCCAAAATCTAATTGGAATTCTTACACAAAATAAAAGGCTTCTAGCCACATTTAACAAATGCCTATGTTTCCCTTTAACCAACCCATTTTGTTCACAGGTGTAAGGACATTTAGTTTCATGAATAACTCCTTTAGTATTAAGAAAATATCGAAATTGGGCAATGACAAATTCCAAGCCATTATCGGTTTGGATTTTCTTTATTCTATCAGAAAATTGATTTGCTACATATGAAACAAAGTTTTTGAGACGGACCTGAGATTGTTTCCTTAATATATTTTGTAGTTCTAACAGCTACTTCCTCTGATTCCTTTCTTAAAAGCTCAACAATCTGATCGTATTGTTGTGAAGTCAGGGCAGGTTGTGAGTTTGGTCCAATTGCCTATGATACATGTCAGAACTAGACTTTCACCCAAGAAGGGAGTTAATTGGGTGATAATTAAAATCATAAAAATTTGGGGCACTGTAAGGAAAATATGAAAGAATTGAAGAGATATCACCACACAAGATTTATACTTGTTTGGTCCAAACCTCTTCACCTATGTCTAATCCTCAGAAGCCTTCTGGGATTTTTTCTATATCTCAAGATTCTACGTGCTCTTGGTGCCTCAATACAAAACAATTATTTCTCAAGAATAGTCACTCCCCCTTACACTTTGCAATTTAATGCCCTCTGAAGATCCCACAATCTTGAGTTTCAGATAATAAATGATTGAATAAATATCTCTCACAATAGTAGATATATGAATAATAAAGAACAATAAGGATATCAAAGAATAACATAGCACTTAATGTACAACATGTTTGTCGTTGGCTTCATTAGTTCTCTATCTTGAATGCTTTTGTATTTATAGGTAGATCGTTAATAATGATCGTTGTGACCATTCAAATTTGTCTGTCAAAGAGTAATTGTAGTTGTTGATGAAATTGAATGTTTCTGTTGCTTTGTCTCTGCTATGCATAAGACATATTTTTGCTTTTGTTGATTTTGAAATTAATCCCAAGTTTAATCACCTGAAACTTAGGAGATTAGTAACATTTAGAAGTAGTATAAGTTTTTATAGTGTTAATCAGGATGTTCATAATAGGTATCAAATTTATCGAGACGTTGATTTTTAAAGACAATGAACATGCACTCAAGTGTGACTTCGGATCACTCAAGTGATACATTGTCATTCGAGTTATTGTACTGACACTTGAGTGCCTAAATGATATTCGTCACTGATAGTGAAGTGTTGAAAATGATTATCACTCGAGTAATATTCTATTGTTTCGAAAAAGGTTCAACGCTATTAGGTGACTCGAATGATTTTATAGATCACTTATAGAAGTTTGCAAGTGATCTTCTGATAAGATCGCATCACTTTTGTTTCACTTGTGAGTGCCTCGCTGAGATTCACAAGTGAATGCCAACACTCGAGTGATCACCACATCACTTAAGTGATCTTGAGCATATCACTCGAGTGCCCCAAAATATCACTCGAGTGATATTCTCCAACTTTCAAAACTTTTGCTAGTCACTTGCAAATGCTTGCAGGTGATGTATAATCACTCAAGTGCTTACCCCATCATTTGAGTGATCTTGCACAGCTTCATATTTTTATCGAGTGACTTGCAAATATTCTAGAAGTGAAGATATATTACTCAAGTGTATCCACTGCCACTCAAGTGATCCTCTTTGATCACTTGAAGTGAAAAATAGTCACTCAAGTGACTTGTTGATTCAAGCTTTCTTCAAATATAGTTCTATCAGTCGAGTACTTAGAAACTCACTCGAGTAACTTGAATCATCAAGTTAACTTTCTGCTATGCTTTTTGTATTTCAAAATATACTTATATCTCAAGATTTTTTATCATCAAAACAAAGCAATATGAGAGCTAACAATACATCTGTTGCTTGACTAACTTGATTGGTTTGTCTTATTGTTCTTCCTCGTTTAGGTATCCTATCAACTCATAATACATTTCACACTTGTGACCCCAATGATGGCTGAGTACAAACATCCACTGAACGACAAAGACCCCTTCCACAGCCTTGGCGTCCTCCTTTATTGGATATGGCCTCTATGGGGTTGATTGATGTTTGAGCAAGAAATGTTCTATTGATGCTCCTCTTGTGTTATCATAGAATAGGCTTGAGCGATATTGAGAAGAGGAGACATGAGTATGTTGGATATAGCAGGTTGATAAGAGTCATTGAGTCCTATTAAGAATTGGAGAAGGCATTGTTGTTCAACTATCTTTACATATACTGTGGACATGGTGCATTTGCAGGTGGGAAGAGGGACTAAGAGGTTATACTTACCCCAAAGTATTTTGAGTTGTGTTAAGTATGTTGAGACACTTAAGGTCCCTTATGTCAAAGTTGGGAGTGACCTATGGAGTGAAAAAATCTTTGCTCCATCCACTTTATGAAATCTTTGTTCTAATTCCTTCCATACCTGATGAGCATACTCAGAAAACACGATTCCATTAGCTATGTCTCGATCAATTGAATTAAGTAGCCAAGATAGCGCAACTACATTACATCTGTTCTATACCTCAGGAAACTTTGATTATTTCCTACGTGAATAGATTCCATCAATAAAAGAAATCTTGTTCTTTCCACAAAGTGCAAGTCATATAACAGATGAAAGACAAAATATCACCAAGAGCGGGGTGAATTGGGGATATAAAATTTTCACCAAAATATACTCTGTAAATGCGAGCGATAACAGAGATGAACCGAGTGAAAAGTAGAAAAGATGAACACATAAGATTTATACTGGTTCGGTCTAAATCCTTGACCTACGTCCAGTCCCCAGACTCTCTGGGATTTCACTAACTTGAAAGATTACACACTCTGTAACTTTTGGAGCAATTCCCCTTACAAGTTGTAATCAAGTATCCCAATCTCAAAATCCCAATACTTTGAGATTCTTACAATGATTGATAATCAAAGATAAACTCTCTAAAAGAGCAGATATATATAAACACTGAAGATTGAAATGACCGAAGATATGGTCTGTGAGTGTGAACAGCAAATATACTTTTAATCGCAAATTGAATGCTCAGTAGTTCAGTTGTTGGTGAATTCAATGTCCTTCTATTTATAGTTGAAGATAATTAATGACCATTGAAGGGATTGAATGAGCCGTTGGAATATGTCTGTTGAGTTGCGAACGTTGCTATGTTTTCTTTGAATATTTCCGATGTCAGTCTACATTCTTTGTTGACATTCTTTGTTTAATTTGTCCGTTGAGATTCAATCAAAATGTTGACTGGAAATAGCCGGGATGCTTTATAGTTTCCCAGAGTATGTCTTTCCATTTTCATGCTCCGTTTCTGCTTAGGCATTAAATGCGTCTGACAAAATTTGCTTTATGATAATCTGTTGTTTAAAACTTGCTAATCTTGTCTGAAACTCAGTAGCACACTGATTAAACTTGGTTAGAATCATTAATAAACAATAATATAAAGTACCCATAGCTTAATCTGAAATTTACAGTTTACGAAGACGCTGAGTTCAAATCTGATATACTTGACTCGAGTTATGCCTCGAGTTACATTTCAAAATATTCATCTTATCATTGGACAACTCGAGTTATGCCTCGAGTTAGGTATGGAAATGATTTAATCAGATTCTAAATATCATTGATTGACTCGAGTTGTTCCTCGAGTCATCTTCAAGAATGATTTAAACAGAAACGAATTGGTATTGCTTGACTCGAGTTGTGCCTCGAGTTAACTTATGAAAAATTCAAATAGAATCAAATTGTGACAGTATAACTCGAGTCATGCCTCGAGTTACTCTATCCAAAATTCAGACAGAGACGATATGCAATTTGGTGACTCGAGTTATGTTCCAGTAACTCGAGTTACTCTATTCTAAAAAGCTCAGACAGAGGTGAAATGCAACAAAGTGACTCGAGTCATATTAGATAAAATCTCTACTGATATCGAGGCAACTACTTCAGAATACTGAAGTACAATACATGACTCGAGTTGTTAAGTGACAACTCGAGTTATGTCTCTTTTCAGAATGGTTTTCTATCTGAGATGAATATGTCTTGAGTTATTCTAAGATCAAATCCATTATTACAATTGTTAGACAACATCAAAACACATAGAGAACTAACAACGGACTCCAGATAACGTAATCGTGTGATCCAATGAGGATTTGAGGAATAAGGGTGTGTTAGATATGATTAGTTTTAATAATGTAAAATATAAATGTCAAATGTTAAGAGCAAAAAGTTTGCATAATGTATTGATCACCTACATTGACTAACAACTATATTTAATGTGAAATATCTTGTAGATTAATCAAGCAAATATAGAATATATCAAGTTGGATTATGGAGAGTGAGCAAGAAGAAGAGTAAGAAGATATTGGAGAATGAAGTTATCAAATATAAGAGAAGTCAAGAAAAGAAAGAAGTTATTGAGCTAGATTGTGGAGAATGATCAAGAAGAAGAAAGATTGAAAGATCGTGTATCATATTAGCTAAGAAAATAAAGAAGATATCTAATTGGATAATGGAGAATGATGTAGAAGAAAAAATGAGATTGAAGAAAGAAGGATTATTCAAGAAAAGAAAGAAGTTATTAAGTTGGATTGTGGAAAATAGTCAAGAAAAAGAAGAAAATATATTAAAGAAATAAGAACTGGTAAGATCTAATCGGAATATTAATATTCAACTTCTTAGATGTGATACTGAAGGTCTCAATGATCAAATAGAAGTCAGAATGGCTCAATTCGATGGTAAAATACCTTATAAGGAAGTTATATCAACTTTACTCAAGTGTTCACTTGAGTGGCATCTCCAGAGATGAATTTTTTATTGCCACTTTGTTATGCTCTGTTTTCATTTAGCATGACAAAGGTTTAATATTTTAGAGATATCTCCTAAACCACAATTCTGATTAAGGTGAAAATTGTTGCATATGAAACTACACTTCAAATGATTTTCACAGAAGCCAAGTTCAAATTCAAATAGTCTCAAATGAAAGAGATATAGATGGTTAATGTCGTTCAATGAAGTGGGTGAAGCCATTTATGTCTGCCTGAGTTAATCATTGCCAACATAAGAGAGAATGATGGTTAATTCTAGTATAGTTCATGATAATCCACAAATCAAACAAATTACAGATTGAATCACAAAATTTTTGTGAGGAAATTTGAACTCGTCGTAACTCTAATATTAACGGACCATAGAAGAGATCAAAGATTTTCAAGGTGAAGCTCGGTGAAACCCTAAGAGTCCAGATTTGACTTGGTCATGAAAATGAATAAAGCAAGATCACATTTCTTTGCAAAAAATGAACAGATCAAGAACACATTTCTTACAATTGGAAACGATGTCGTTCACGACAAACCAATGCAATACTTTTGGAAAATGGAAATGGCGTTGTCCATGGTAAGACCAAGAACATTTCTTGTGACTGAGAATGACACGGTGAGCAAGGGAGATCAAGAGACACTTTGCAACAAAAGAGAAATGGTGTCATTGGCAAGCGAAACAAGAGCCTAAATGGATCTAAAGCAATTTGGGTTTCAATTATTTCCTTAGGCTCAAGGCATTAGCATGCGCTCTGGTACCATATAAACTGTAAAATCATTTCATTGAAACTCAATTGTTCATACACTTAATCAAATCTCCAAGCAATAAACAATATTATGGCGTAAAAGAGAAAACTTAAACCTGAAAGTCTACCATAGTAGAAAATTTTACAAATCATCTTTCAAAAGTTAACCCCGGTAGAAAAGAGTTCAACTAACCACTTGAAAACACTACCAAAATTATAAAGAATTTAAATCACTGCAAGTATATATCCATGACGGAAAAAAATAAATTAGTCATTTAAAATTTGTCATGGATAACAAAACCTTTCTAAGCAGTCTTACACTAAGCTATTTCAACTCAACACATTTATAAAATCACTCCAATGAACAGTTGGACCTTGAGTTTCCTTAAGTTTAGAATACAATATTCAACCATAAGCCTAGAGATAAAACTCATTTTTTAGTACTATTCTTTCTCAAATGTTTATAAAATATCAAAAATCAACTATCCATCAATTAGACATTTAAAATCTATCATGGATCAAAAACTCTTCCCATCGTTTCACAAACAAAACTGTAATTAATCAACACACTTGGATCTTGGACTTCTCAAAGTCCGGAATATAATTATTTGACCACAAGCCTAATATCAAACTCAATTATCAAAATACTAAGAAAATAGTTTTTCTCAAATATTCATTTGAGTTACTTATCCATGATAGAAAACTATATCATCCAAAACATAATATCACATCAAAGTATGCAACATGAGCTGTACAGGGGCAATACACAACAATTCATCGCATAAATAAAAAGGAGAAGGTTTTATAAAGGTTATCACAATGATCAAGCCTCCAGAGCCTTTCCCGATAGACTAGTTGAAGAACTATGACCTAAAAAATGATAAATCAATGAGGTGAGACAAAAGTCTCAATAACCAACTATCCAACTCATTATATATGCTAATATGTGCTCGTAAAGTGTCAAGTGGAACAATTTATATAACAAAGTATTAGATATATAATTCACAAACTTCCAAATCACAAATTTCCTATCAAAAATTCTATATCACAAACAAATTGTGTATCACAATTTCTATATCACAACTTTTATATCACAATTCTCAAGTTGCCTCCCATCAATCCAACCGAACCGCTTTATTTTCGTCGACTAAACTCACGGACTAAGTTACCATCCATGTTACTGGCAACCCAAAAGCTCACTAGTCATGTGAGGACCAACCACAATCCATAGAGAACATGCCCAGACCATGGGTCTTTTCCCCTCGCTAAACTAGTGGAGTGCTACAACCCCTCGTTGAATCAACAAGATCGTCTCTTGTTGAGCCAGTAGGACAATAGAAAGCCAACCATCATACACCAATTGAGGCTATATCACATAGTACAACAAACTACTCCATCTCTAATTCAATCGTCACAATAATTATCAATAGCTCAACCGGAATTTCTCTAGATTTTCACATTCATACAATGTTAATTCAAATCATATTCATATACATGTCATAATATCTCAATCTTCAACTCAATTCCCCCCGGCACACACACACACTTCAGCTCATAAAGTTCCTCAAGACAATTTCCATTAAAATACTCATCAACATCGTGATAACTTTCTTAATGTCAATAAACATTTCAAAGTACTCATTGAATTATCTAATCAATATCAATATACTATTTTTTTATTCTTACAATCATTTCACAAAATACTCACAAAAAACATACCAACATATATAACAATTGAAAAGTGGTTACCTATCGTCAAAGCTAAGTTTACCAAAAGAATCCAAACTCCAACCACAACCACAATTCACAAATTAATATATAACAATAAATTGGAACCACAATTTAGAATTCAAACTAATTGAGAGGTTAGCAAAAACATTTTAGAGACTTAAAGTCTCTCTAGAACTCCCAACTATCATCTTTGATCATTTCCAATCAACCCAATACCAACTTTATTTTCATAATCACATTATCAATATTAACTCAAAAAACTAAATCAAATCAAACTCTATTTCAAATATTTATATAAATTTCAAGTTGTTCACTTTAATATAAAATCCTCAAACTTCTTGATTTACTACCACTACCTAAAATCCCAAATGTTCATATTTTCTTATAAACCAGAAATACAATCTATTCAATCCTCAATATAACATCCGATATATAAGTTATATAAATTCGGATTTAAAAGACTCATTATCACAAATCTCAATTTTTCAACCAAACTCTAACTTTAAGTTCTTCAAAGCAACCACTCAAGCAAAAATTTAAGCCATATAACTCTTATTCTAGCTGTTAGAATATTAGGGAATCAATTACCATTATTAGTATCCCTTGATCCTTGCCTTAATTATAGGATCTAGATTTCAACTTTATTAGCCTTTAATGTAATTTATCTTAGTCTCTAAGTTTCCCTTCTCTCTGCCTATATAAAGGCTCCTATGTACTCTCTTTTATTTACTGAGTTTAATAGAGTGAATTTTATCCCTTTAAATTCAACATGGTATCAGAGCAGAACCTACTGTTCAAAGGCCCAGAGAGCGAGAGTGGGCTCCTTCATGCTCAGTCACAGTAACCGACCACTGTCAGAGGTCCCAGAGTCAAAAATTGAAGGACCCAGTGTCGAAACTCCCTGTTTCACCACCCACAATGCTGGTCGACCTCCTCTGACTGAGCAGGAGGTGAGGTTACCAAGAGAGAGAGAGCGAAAACACGAGAGAAAGAGAGAAACAAATCAGATCGGACTACTCTCGATCTTCCTGAAGGAGAGAGCATGGAATGACACCGCCACCACAGACGGCATCGAGAGGTGCCGATCGGCGGATCCCAGAGGAGCGACGGCAAGCAACCGGCGCGTGATCTCCACGCACCACCACAGTGCCGGCGCGTCACCCACGCGCCGCTGTGAACGGCAATCTCCGGCGACTCTAAAATTTCCAGAAACATGGATTCCTCCCAATTTCCTCCTCTGTTTGGCTCAATCCCAGAAAAACCAACTGACATAATTCCCACATCTTTTATGTCCAGAACCAATTCTCAAACCCAAAACTCCTAATCTTCTTCCTCTATAACCAGTAACCTAGTTTCAAGAAGAACCTTAGAGATGGCTTCCGAATTTTCAGACCATCAAATTATGGCTATTACCCATAAATTTAATGGTAGAAACTATCTCCAGTGGTCACAAAGCATGCTGAGGTATATTCAAGGAAAGCGAAAGGAGAAATACATTAATGGGGAAACCCTTCAACCAGCCCTAGATAACCCCAATTTTGACACATGGCTTGCTGAAAATAACCAAGTCATGACGTGGTTGTGTAATTCAATGACCTTGGAGATCAGTGAGGGATATTTTATTGCCCACACGGCAAAGGAAATATGGGATGCTGCTAGGAGGACCTACTCCTCTCTTGAAAACACCACTGCCTTGATTCACCTGAAGAGACAACTCCAGGATTTACGATAAGGTAACAAGTCGATAACTAACTATTATAATGCATTGCTAAAATTGTGGTAGCAACAAGACCTATTTGAGCTTCACCCCTAGGAAAGTCTCAAAGATGCACAACTGTACAAGCGAATTGTGGAAGAAGGACGGATACACGATTTTCTTTTAGGTCTAAATGACACTTTCAAAGAAATAAGGGGACGAATCATGGGGTTGAAGCCACTCCCACAGCTCTTTGATATTGTTAACGTTGTGCAATTTGAGGAAAGCCGGAAACTATTGAACCGAAGTGGGCCAAGCCAAATTGAAAGCTCATCACTCGTCATTCATGGACCACAGGGGGAACGAAAGAATAATAAATAGTGTAAATATTGTAAGAAGAAGGGCCATAATAGGGAAGAATGCTGGAAACTCCATGGAAAACCTTCTGAGGGAAAATCGAACTTCCAAAGTCACCTGACCTCAACTAAACCAAAGGTAGGGAATGATGATCGCCTGAGTCCGGAGGAATTACAGATGTTTCGCAGAATGCTCAACAAACAAAATAAGTATAATTCTGTTCCTAGCGTGAATCTTGTACAATCAAGTAATTCTATTGTTGCTCTTAACGCTATGATGACTAGTGATAATACTTGGATTGTTGACTCAGCAGCTACAGATCATATGACCGGTAACAAAACTCTATTCCAAAACCTTAAACTTTGTCATGAACACCTCAAAGTAAAAGTAGCTAATGGTGTATTCACACGGATTGAGGGTCTTGGCACTGTTATACTGTCTGATCACTTGGCAATACATAACGTTCTGTTTGTACCGGAACTTACTTGTAATATGATATCTATGAGCAAGTTGGCTAGAGGTCAAATATGTCGAGTGATTTTTTATGATGGTTTATGTGTGTTTCAGGATTTAAGAACGAGGAGGACGATTAGGACTTCTAGAGAATGGGATGGATTGTTCTACCTTGAAGGATCAACCTTGAAGAATAAAGATACGTGGAAGGCAAAACGAGCGCTGGCTAGCTCAAATTCACAAAATAATGATATATTGTTGTGACACTATCGGTCAGGCCACCCTAGTTTTGATTATATGAAACATGTGTTTCCCAGTTTATTCAATAAAATTTATGTTCCCTTTCATTGTGAAACTTGCCAATTTGCAAAACAAACACGATCTTCATATCTCAAATAGCCCTATACTCCCTCCTTACCATTCACATTGATTCACAACGATATTTGGGGCCCTGCCTGAATAACTACTCTCACTCATACCAGGTGGTTTGTTACTTTCATCAATGATCACACTCGCACCATATGGGTTTATTTAATGAAAGACAAATCCGATGTCGCCAAAGTCTTTCAAAACTTCTATACCTTTGTACGAACCCAATTCAACACATCCATTAAGGTACTTCGAAGTGATAATGCCAAGGAATACATGAGTACAACCTTCAAAGACTTTCTTGATCAACAAGGAATTCATCACCAAACTTCTTGTCCTTACACCCCTCAACAAAATGGGGTAGCCGAACGAAAAATCGTCACCTGTTGGAAGTAACTCGTGCCTTGCTAATGGAACGGACTGTTCCCACCATATTCTGGGGTGATGCCATCCTCACAGTAGCTTATCTCATTAACCGCATGCCTTCTAAAGTCCTCAAATACGACACTCCAATTCAAAAACTTCTGAGACTCTTTCCAAATTTCCCCCTCATCAATTCATTACCTCCCAAGGTGTTTGGCTGTGTTGTCTTTGTTCACAAAAAGGAGAGCAACAAATTTGGTGCTCGAGCTGACAAGTGTATCTTCCTTGGCTACTCTTCTACTCAAAAAGGGTACAAATACTACTATTCGTCTTCCAAGAAACTTATTGTCTCTCGAGATACCATTTTCTCGGAAGACAAAGCTTATTATCCCAAATTACCCATTCAGGGGGAGTATTCTGATATTGAATGGCTAATCTTGGAAGCATCTAATTCCAACACCTCAAAATCACCTAACACATCATCTGTGCCACCTAACCTTATAGTCTCTCTTGACTCACTTGCTCCCACGAACCAACCTAACACATACATTCCACCCCAACCTGAACCCAATGAACCGAAAACACATGTTGAGATCAATTCAAGGATGGATGCAGAATCACGACAAGAGATAGAGTCCAGCTCACAAGTTCAAACTGAACCAGACACTGGTAGAACTATCTCTCCCATTCAAAGGAATGACCATGAATCCAATCCGGGATTAAATCCTGAAGAATCGGGTTGGCCTATTGCCTTGAGAAAAGGGGTAAGATCATGTACTCATCATCCAATTCAACGATTTGTCTCATATGGTAATCTTTCTGCAAAAATGAAAAGTTTTGTTTTAAATAATGCACAGATAACCATCCCAAATACATTTCAACAAGCTATGGCTGATACGAATTGAAAGCAAGCTGCAGAAGAGGAATTGAGGGCACTCAAGGAAAATAGAACATGGGAGACCACGTCTCTTCCTAAAGGAAAGAAACCAATAGGATGTAGGTGGCTCTTCACTCCAAAATTCAATCCCGATGGCAGTATCAACAAATACAAGACGAGACTTGTTGCAAAAGGATATACCCAAACGTATGGGATCGACTATCAGGAGACATTTGCTCCAGTGGTCAAGTTCAATACCATTCAAATATTGTTATCACTTGCAGCAAACTTGGATTGGTCACTATACCAACTGGATGTGAAAAATGCATTCCTGAATGGCAACCTGGAGGAAGAAGTATACATGAAGATTCCGAATGGAGTTTTAGCTCCTAATAACTCTGTGTGTAAGCTAGGCAAGTCATTGTACGGCCGGAAACAATCTCTGAGGGCATGGTTCGGTAGATTCACCAAAGCAGTGAAAGGGCTTGGGTATACTCAAGGACGAGCAGATGACATGTTGTTCACCAAATGTGTTAATGACAAATTCACCATATTGATTGTTTATGTTGATGACATAATCATTACAGGAAATGATGAAGAATCCATTGCTCAACTAAAATGGGACTTGTCGACTGAATTCCAGGTGAAAGACCTTAGACAAATGAGGTATTTCTTAGGCATGGAGGTGGCAAGAACTAAGAAGGGCATCAATGTATCTCAGCACAAGTATACAATAGACCTGTTACATGACATAGGTATGTTGGGCACTCAACCAGAAGGGACACCAATGGAAGAGGGATGTCACTTAGAGATCAAACCACAAGGTGTTCCAGCTAATTCAGAAAGATATAGAAGACTTGTGGGAAAATTGATATACTTAAACCACACTCGTCCTGATATTAGCTATGCAGTTGGAATAGTAAGTCAGTTTATGCATCAACCACAAGAAGAACATATGGAGGCTGTATACAAAATCTTGAGCTACCTAAAGCTTAATCCTGGAAGAGGAATATTCTTTAAGAAAAGTACTACCAGAAACATCAAAATCTACACTGATGCAGACATGCAAGGGATAGAGAGACCAGGAGGTCAACCTCAGGGTACTGTACATACGTGTGGGGAAATCTAGTTACATGGAGAAGTAAGAAACAGACCGTGGTGTCAACAAGCAACGCAGAAGCAAAACTGAGAGCTATTAACAAAGGAGTATGTGAAGGAATCTGGGTTATCAGATTACTGGAAGAGTTGGGGATTCAACATGAGGGACAAATGCAACTCTGGTGTGACAACAAGGCCAGCATTGAAATGGTCAAGAACCCAGTATATCATGATAGAACCAAACATGTGGAGATAGACAGACACTTCATTAAAGAAAATATTGAAGCAGACATTATGACTCTGTCTCACATAAGATCTGCAGACCAAATTGCAGATATTTTGACTAAACCACTAGGCAGAACGAAGTTTGAAGGATTCCGAGGCAAGCTGGGACTGATCGACATATACTCTCCAGCTTGAGGGGGAGTGTTAGAATATTAGGGAATCAATTACCATTATTAGTATCCCTTGATCCTTGCCTTAATTATAGGATCTAGATTTCAGCTTTATTAGTCTTTATTGTAATTTATCTTAGTCCCTAAGTTTCTCTTCTATCTGCCTATATAAAGTCTCCTATGTACTCTCTTTTATTTACTGAGTTTAATAGAGTGAATTTTATCCCTCTAAATTCAACACTAGCCTTACTAGCTCCATTAAAAGCACAATAATCAACCAAAACTCTAAAAAAAATTCAAAACTCCATCAAACCCTAAATATTCTCCATCAAAACTAAAAATAAGAAAGAAGAAACCAAAAAAAATAGGGGATAAATAACTTACCAAACACCCTAAAGAAAACCCAGCAAGCAACATCTACACTCTCACTCTCTCAGTCTCACCCCAAGCTCGCCGCACTGTTAAACGAAGGGAAGGAGACACCGCAGAGAAAAAGAAAAAGACGAAGGTCGCCTGGTTGAATGGATGAGGAAATAGTGGTGAGGGTTTATAAATTGATGTGAGTCCCACCCACATCATTTATGAGACGATAATTGATCTCCGGCAAGAAATAAATTGATGAATATCTTAATTTTGCAACGCCCATCCCTTTTTCTTATATTTTTTACCTTTCGCTTACTAATATTTGTTTAAATCATGTACCTCCATTTATAAACAGTTATTTTATCCTGCTAACTTAAATTAGGGTTGTCCATGGACCAGACCAGACCGAGTTGGGAGTCAACCCGAGGTCTGGTCAAGGAGGGACCTCGGGGTGGACAATCCAGCCCGAGGTCTGGTCTGGTCCAGACCCAGATCGATTCTCAGGCTGGACCAGACTGGTCCAAGAGACTGCTTGGACCATTCCAGGCAGTCCAGAACCAGTTTTAAGAGAAAGTTTTTTTATTTCTTCCTTACATCATACAATGTTTCAACATTCAATAATTGTCACTTATATTTTGGAAATAGCAAGTAGTTTGAAGCTGCGAAACATGTTTGCACGTTGAGGGTTCTAGAATTATTCAAATCAAAGCAAACAAACAAGAAAATTCATAGGAATAGTGACAGTATAAACTCATACATGCATGGTTGCATGGTTTCCAGCAGAAGTCTGATTTGAAGCCACAAATGCCATGCGAATAATCTTCACAAGAACTTAGAAATTTGGGACAACCCCCGGTCTAAAATGGTTCTGTTACACAGAAAAATCATTCCATTAGTTTTATTACCATTTACCAACTACTAGAACACATTTATTATTCACTTTTTCTAACTTTTTTTGGCACTAACGTGAGGGAAACTCACTAACTCAGCTTCTGCGCCTTAAATAAAGCAAGTAAGGTTTAGCTTTAGACTAATTATAACTTTAATTACTTAAATGGAAAAAAATCGTAAGAATTTCCAATTTTCACAAAACGGGATCCAAGGGAGTAGAAGAACAGCAATGGGGCGCAAACCTCAATCTATAACACTAGAAGTCTAGAACAAACAGAGTTTCCCACAAAGAAAACACAGCCACAAACTCTAATCTTGAAACCATTGAATCAAAGCCCAACACAACAAAATCCAAAATCAGATGCACAAACCAAATGAGGATACGAATCAGAATCAAAACCTGGAACCCCAAAATGAGAATGACCCATAATTTCTCCCAACCAATGCCCCAAATACAAAATTTCAAAGGAGTTGATGAGAAAAAAGAAAGAAAATTACCTTGACTTGTTGTCACTGCCAGATCTTAAAGAAGCTTTTCCACCACGTCCAAAGGCAACTTCATCCATACAGGAGGACATAAGCAATAAAAACATAAATGCAGAAAACATCTAAAAAAACATAAGCAACTTTTACCCTTGCCAAATAATAGGAGGACATAAGCAACAAAAACATAAATGCAAAAAACATAAATATCAATTTAGTTTTCTTGAGCATCCATTGTCATTCATTTCTTTCCTCCACCTTGAATGATACTCGATCCATCTAAAATAACAAATTGTTTGTGTTAAGAAATTATTAATAATGAAATATGTAAACTAGAATAATGAGCATAAAATTGAAAATATTACCTGAAACATTAACAATATTATCAGTCTCTTGAAAGTTGTCATATTCAGTGAACAGAGTAGCTAAATCTGATATAGACTGTGTAGCCAGTAGCCAATTTTGGGCACAAATGAGGGCTTCAGTCATTTTAGAAGATAGATTACTCCTATAATCATCAACAACACGTCCTCATTGTTAAAAGCTACTTCAGATGCAACTGTAGATACTGGCATAGCTAATAAATCATGTGCTATCATCGCAAGCACTTTGTATTTTGTTGAATTAACCTTCCACCATGTCAATATGTCAAAATCATCATCATCAATAAGAGTGTCTTCAGCTGCATTAGCTGAAAGGTATATATCCAATTCAGATTGAGGATCTATTGATGTGATCTTTTCTTTTTGGGATGCCAACCATCTACGACCAGGGTCTTTTTTAGTAGCATTTGTAGTGGAAGTAATGGTATTCCTAGAGGAGTTCAAAGTGTTGCTACTAGCAGAAGAGTTCAAAGAGCTTGCACTATTTGACACGCCTGTTTGAACACCAATTTTTGCAGAATACTCTTCAAACATGCGATACAAAGTGTTCCTTGCCTTGTTTTTCATAAACATACAAAGTTGATAATCAGGAAAAAGTTGGTCAAATACATCATTGATGTAGGCAAGCTTGTATCGAGGATCTAAAATCACAGCACTAATCAACAAAGGATTCATATTTTCTGCTGCTCCCCAATATTTATCAAACTTCATCTTCATGCTTTATGACATCTCCCTAAGAAGAGGGTCCTCAGACACAATAGTTGTTGGTTTTGATTAGTTTTGATGATGTCTTATATAGGTGCCATTCTTAAGAGCAAAAAGATTGTATGATATATTTATCTCCTACATTGACTAACTACTATATTTTATGTAGATTAGTTCAAGTTGAATAATAGCTCAAGAAGGAGATAAGATATTCTAGAAAGAAGAAATTGAAGAAAATATCAAGTTCAAGAATAGGACATATTGAAGAATTAAATTATGAATATGATCAAGAGAAGAAGAAAAGAAGAAGAACTTGCTAAATGAAATGATAAAATCATTATACAAGGTGTTAGATTGATTCTACAAGTCTCCACGATGATATGGAAGTTGGAATGACTCAATTTGGAGTTAAAACGAGCAGAAACGAGGTTCTGGACTGACCATTCTCGAGAATGACCTTCAATTCTCGAGAATTCACTTTGCTACAGTGATTTTCGCCAAAATCTCTTCAATTCTCGAGAATCATCGCAATTCTCGAGAATCATGCATCTCTGTTCAGCTCTGTTTTCACGTTCAGCATGGGCGACCTCTGGTAATTTGACGATATCTCCCAAACCAGAAATCGGATTGAGGTGAAACCAATTTTTTTGGAAACTAGACTTCCAATGCGTCATTTCGACATAAAATACAAGTCCAAAGGAGGTCAGATGAGAGAGATATGAATTTTGGAAGATGAAAGTGAAATCAACGTCACAGTCCAGACCCACCTTCAGTATTTTGAGTATATCTCGCAAAATACAAATCCAATTGAGCTGAAATTGGTGGCATATGAAAGTAGACATCAAGAGCGTTCCAGGGATATATAATTTGAAAACGTCTGAGTTCGGACCAGGGAGATATAGCCCTCGAAATTTGATAGTCTGTTCAAAGATGCTGTAGAAACGTTGGTTGATGATAACGGACGAACTACAATGAGTTTGGAGCTGATTGTTCTTGCATTGGAAAGAAGGCTTTAAAGAGTTTAAGTATTTGAATCAGAATCAACTTGTTTGCATCTCCATAAGAAATTGATTCTTGAGTATATGACAATGATTCTCGAGAATGAGAAATTGATTCTCGAGAATAGGCGCAATGCTCGGGCACAGGTAAGAAGCTCTCGAGAATGTCTAAGAAAAGATAATAGATTAAACTTTCCTTATATGATTCTCGAGAATGAGTCATGGATTCCCGAGAATATCAAGTACAGGAAAACAATGTTCAAATATTCTCACGATACATGATTCTCGAGAATGCTTAAATAATTCCCAAGAACAACATCAATTCTCAAGAATAGAGTTTTAGTTCTCGAGAATGCCAAGTAAGGAAGAAAGTTGATCGAAAGACTTATCGTTTCATGGTTCTCGAGTATACCCAAGGAACTCTCAAGAATGTAAGAAGTTCTCGAGAATGCGGTATCAATTCTCGAGAATGCCATACTTCTACGGAAAAATAATCAACGCTTGATTCTCGAGAATATCTTCATATGATCACTTCTGGGTATATAATTCTCGAGAATAATAAAATATTCCCGAGAACCTCTTCAGGTTTGTTTCTCGAAACATCTTGATTTAAAACATAATTCTCGAGAACTCCCAAGCAATTCTCGAGAATATCGATTCTGAAAATTTACGAAGAACTTAGAAAACGTAAATCCTTTACGAAAATTTATGGGTTGTGCTCCATTGTTTATTAATCACATCTCGAACTCATTTATATCATAATCTAATCATTTCTTGGTTGAGTTTCGAAGTGATTAACCAGGTAATATTTGAATTCACACGAAGGGCAATCCGACGTGGCAGAAGCATTTAATACAACTCAGAAAAGCAGAGCAACAATCGGAACTAAAGTTCTGGCAGACGAAATCGTTCCTTCGAGGCATACTTAATCTGGCTATCATTCTGAGTCACCTTCTCCAAGTACAATCAACGCAACGGTCGAATACTCACAACGTATTATATCTGTGCCTAACGGATAAACGAAGAGACTCAACGGCTAGTTGCAAAGCTTCTCAACGGTCATTAGTAACGATCAACTATAAAAGGAGAAGGATTCAAAATAGACGAGATATATGAGCTTGCCTTGTCGAAATGCGATATTCAACCCAACACTTATCTCATATACTCTCTGTTTCACAATGCTTATATAGTTTTCAGTAGAGAGTGTGATGATCGATTATGCACTTCAGTGATTATACATTCACTTCTGTGAGAGAATATTTATCTGTAAACATTTTATTTGAAAGTTACTCAAGATTGGGTGATCTTGAGTGGGAAACACATTGCATTGATTATAACTTGTAAGGAGGAGTGGAGTCTGAGAGTGAGTAGACCATCCTTCGTTTACAGAGTGTGTAATCAAGCGGGTGTATCAATTACAACTTGTAAGGGGGAGTGGAGTCTGAGAGTGAGAGGACCATCCTTCGTTTACGAGTGTGTAATTGTTCTTGAAAGATAGTGGAATCCCGTGTGTTTTGGGATCGGACGTAGGTCAGCGATTTTGGACCGAACCAGTATAAATCACAGTTTGCATATTATCTTTCCTTATCTTTTATATTTCCAGTATATGCTTATTTGAATATCTAACTGTCGATTTAGAAATTTCGAAAAGATTTTCAAAGTACCTAAAGTTTTATACAACACCCAATTCACCCCCCCTCTTGGGTGATTGCCAGGTCTTTCATTTGGTATCAGAGCTGGGCTCTTGTTTAAAGGACTTAACCATCTCAAGAGTTACGATGACTAATTTTGGGTGTTGTTTGCTTTCTGAAGGTTTCGATTATACTGTTCCACCGTTTTTCAAAGATATTGATTTTTGGTTTTGGAAAGCTAGAATGACATCGTTTATAAAATGTTTTCATTTTGACATGTGGAATGTTTTTACATATGTCTTTGATTTTAAACTGAGAAAGGATTGGACAGAAAAAGAAAAGAAAATGTTTTCGTTGAACATTAGAGCAATGAAAATTTTGTATAGTGCTTTAACCGAAAATGATTTTGTGAAAATCAAATGTTGCTCTAGTGCTAAAGATATTTGGGATACTCTTGATTC
Organism: Acacia pycnantha; assembly: GCA_025563575.1. Taxonomy (NCBI): domain Eukaryota; kingdom Viridiplantae; phylum Streptophyta; class Magnoliopsida; order Fabales; family Fabaceae; genus Acacia; species Acacia pycnantha. Next base: position 3,638,447 of record JAMWYP010000098.1, on the reverse strand, counting down.
TATTTATACTTCTAACAAGTGTGTTGAAGTCGAAAGTGTTGACAGTTCATCTGAAATTATAAAGTGCATATCCACGATTGATGAACAAACGAAAGTTGAGAATGAAGAAGGTGAAACCAGAAAATGCTTCTACGCTCTAGTCAGCAAAGAACAAGAGGAAGACAATTCCCAGAAGCTCATCATGCACGAATATGGTAAATCATTTTCAGGAGCTCAAAATGCACATGTGGTAAACAAATCCAACCTTCCTCTGTAGATACGAAAAATGATTTTGAAAGTTTGCATGAAATTGTTTCTCAACCAATCATTGATTCGGTTTTGAAAAACAAAAATGTTTTCAATAATGATGCTGGAAAGTTTATTAGGAAGAAAGAATATTCAAATGAGATTTATTTGAATTTTCACTCTGATGGCCGACATAATATTTGCATAAAATCTCATAATGCACATCATCATATTGTTTGCAATCATTGTGGTAAATCTAGGCATATTTCTCATACATGCTATATTAAGAGAAATTCTTATGTGAGAAATAAATATGTTTGGATTTTGAAAGGACCAGTAAGCTCCAATACTAACGGTCAAGGACCCAAGTATAAGTGGGTACCAAAATGTCAATCTAGTATGCAGGATAATTTCAAAATCAATGGACATAAAGGTACTGAGAAGATGAAGAAGAATCCAAGAGTTTCTCATGAGCCTAAAAGGAGACTTACATCAAACAAGAGAACTCTCAGAGCATCCATTGCTAGGATTACAGAATCAAATTATAAGAAGCAATGGACACCTGTAAGAAGAATATATTCGGCCTCAAGAAGAGACTACAATGAAGTTCCATTCAACTATCTTGAGGAGAATAAGAAAAGAAGGATCTCTTGTGCACAAAGGAAAAGACTCTCGCTGTCTATATCTTTTAAGAGAGCTTTGCCGACAACCACAAGAAAATATATGAAGAATCAGTGGGTAAGCAAAGCCAATCCTTCAAGTGCCTAAGGGAAAGATAACTTATGGTAAAACCTCCTATGTTATTATCTGTGATATTTATTGAGGTTTTATATTTGTAATCTTAGGAATAAGCATTGCAAACTATTTTGAAATTGAGTTTTCACATCCCTTAAAAATCCATTTGACAGATTTACTCATAAAGGAATTGGAACGTTCAAAAAGTTTAACTCTTTATGCATACATGTAATTTGAAAAGGAAGTATTTATTTTATGCATAAAGTCTTGTTTAATTCACTATGCTCAATTGTTATGAATTGATTATATTCTTAAGAGCATGTGAATTTTGTTCCTACAAGCTAACAATGATTGGATCCAAGTAAGGTTGGATACCAAGAAAGAAAAAGGTTTACACGGTGTTGTAGGTTAAGAGAAAGCTTCATGTCTGTGACTACATGATTTCTAATCCTAAGGAAGCTGAATAAATGGAGCTTGAATCTGGCAACATTATTCCACCTTAATCAAACAAGCTTCTACAAGGACAAGAGAAATTACGGTGATATTTAACCTTACCCTATACTGTGTTTATATGAAATTCATATTTGGATTAAATTCAAATACTCAACATGTCCTCCAAATTTGAAACATTCTGATACATTCTAATATTTTCTTTAACCTGTAACTCCAACCATTGTTTTTGGCATAAGCTTGGATTTTGAACATATTTCAAAAATGTATTTGTCTACTCTCAAAAACTCAATTTCATAATACAGTATCATGATTCGAAAGAATATTTGAAATTTGAAACTATTTACATGTTTCATTATTATTTTTGAAGATTCGATCTCATTCGTGGTTTGCATAAGATTCATATCAATGGCATACTTTCCTACATAAGTGTATCTACAAATTGTCATTGAGAAATAACTTTCTTGGTATCATTTGTTCGTTGACCCGTATATTCAGTATCATGAATCAATTGGATACTATTTTTGCTGATTGTGTTATTCTCCTTGCTCAAATATCATATGATTCAACTCTATAAGAGCATAAGAGTTGTCTTGTCTAATCTTGTGTGGACTTAAGAATCATTGGGTAGAAAAGAGCATATACGAATATATTCCATCTATTGCAGGATGTTCAGTTCTGTGGCTTGAGACTTAACTGAGAATAACAATTCTCAAGTATGATTTTATCATTCTCGAGAATTGGGATATCATTTTCCCTTAATTCATTGCAATTTCTAAACATATTCTCGAGAATTGATAATATATTCTTGAGAAATATCGGGATCTAACGAGTTTGCTAAGTGTCTCAGGACTGATTGATCTTAGACTGTAATTCTCGAGTACTCCCAAGGAATTCTCGAAAACTGACGAAGAGTGAAACTACTTCTGAAGATGTTTCTAATTGAGCATTCTTGAGAATCATCAAGGGATTCTCGAGTATTATCAAGACAGAGGGTTCTCAGTGAAGATCTCTTAGCCATTCTCGAGTATGTGAGATGTATTCCCGAGAACTGAAGAATGTTGCTTTTGGCTACTCTAAGCATTCTCGAGAATTGGTAAGTCATTCTCGAGAATTGAAGCTGGCAGAGAGCACTGACCATTTGCCTCGAGGTAAAAAGACGTGGTACCTCGAGTTATATTGCCTCAAGACGTCATTACAACCAGGTAAGTATCTCTGTGCCTCCAGTCAATTAATTATTTGCCTCGAGGTAGCTCATCCTGTAACTTTGTTATATATTCTGTGGGCTTCGAGTTAGTATAGCATTTACCTCGAATCCATTATGTGTGCGTCCTGATTCAATATGCGTCATTCATATAATGTTGATTTCAGGGCCTTTTTGAATCAATGTTTTGGATAAGCTGAGATTTCTTTTCCTGATCCTTATCTACCTTTAATGGAGAATTTGAGCAAGCTTCTTTTGTCTCATTTTATCCAAGACATGCTGCATCTTTTTGAAACACAAGCTGCACTTTCTATTAGATATTGAAACACGTCCTTCTCTGTGGATTATCTCTCTTGGTGCTATATCTTCATTTGGTTCATTTATTCAAAAAGCATCAGTTGCGTCATTTATTCATCAGCTACTGTACGCCCTTTATTTACTCAGTGCATTCAGTTCAAGTTTTGATCTTTTACAATATTCATTACAAACTGAGCATCATTAAATAAGCAATTACTGTACTATTTTCTTTCAAAGATGGCGTTGTTTTACCCAAAGATTCTTTATATGCAATAGCATCAAAAAGCCATCAGTGTCTATTTGTTTTGCCTATTCATCTTTGATCTATATCTATTCATTTTGCAAAAGCATCAAGTTGGCGTCTGGTCTTGAATGAAAAAGCATCATTTTTATACTATTCTTTATCTTCAGTTGATCAAGATTTTGAAAAACGTCATATACTGTGTATGTCACCTGTGCTTCATCCTCAATTCATTTAACATTGGCATCACATAGCTAGTTATTTGGTATCGTTGAGAATTGTTGGGCATTTTTAACTAAGGCATACCATAGTTATATTTTTTATTATTATTCATTCTCGAGAATTACTACTAATTCCCGAGAATCATCGGATCTGACCACTTTAATCAAGCTGCGTCGTTTCATTTTTCACTCTGTCCATGTTATTCTGATATGTTATTCTCGAGTATGAAAAGAGAATTCTCGAGTAATGGCGATTTGTTCTTCATTTCAATAGTACAAGTGGTTCTATTAATTTCAACATTCATTCAAAAAGCTGTGCGTTATTGATTTAAAACCCAAAGCGTCATTCAAAAAGTGATTCTACTATTTCTTTTTGAAATGAATCAATTCATTCGCTGTCAATTTAAAAAGTTGTACATCTACTGTTTCATTCAAAAGCAAATATATGTGTGTCGCATTCAATTAAAGCATCAGTTTTTCTTCTGTCCTCATTTGATAAACTAATTGAATTGCGTCGTTTTCCCAAGAATTTTTCTGTGCTTTATCTTCAATTAATTCAAAATTGACATCAGGTTTCTTAAATGCCAAAGCATTTTTTTTCTCCTGATCTTCATCTTAATCTATTCTAGACTTGAAAAAGCCTCATCTACATTCACTATGTTTTATTAGTTTTGATGATGAGTTAATATTATATTTTCCTTTCATTATCTTAATTTGAAAATATCATATAGAAAGTGATATTTCAATATCATATTGCACTAACAATTCTCTCTTGCAAGAAAGTTTTACAATGGTGACAGGAGAATTCGGTCTGTGCGAGAACTTTCCTTAATATACTACAAGGAGCAAATTATTAAATTAAGGAAAGATGCCTTGATGATCGATCAAAATAAAGCTGAGTTATGCTCTATAAAGGATGAGAACCTATCATTGCTTCATCTCAGGCCACGACGACCCAACCAAATTGCATTCAGCAAGCAAATAGACTTTTCAAATCGCTCATCAATTGCAGAATCTACATGAGCATTTCTAATCTCTTTTTTTTTAGATAAATTTTGCACATGTTTGATATCAATCTGCTTTAATCATGAAATTTTTTTTCCCCCATATTCAAAATGACAGCACTTTCAAATCAGGGAGAGAAAATTGTTTTCTTGACATATGACAATCTTTCACAGCAAAACTTTTGAGTCTGTGATTTTTAATTTGTTCTCACATTTGCCTCTCCTCAAGTATCTCTTCTTTACTTTAATCTTTTTGCTAATGACAAATAAGGGGGAGAGAAAGGCAAGAAAAATATGTTGGGCTAATGTATTTTTATATTTATACATATTTTTCTTAGAATATTTGCCATCATCAAAAAGGGGGAGAATGTTGGTTTTGATTAGTTTTGATGATGTCTTATATAGGTGCCATTCTTAAGAGCAAAAAGATTGTATGATATATTTATCTCCTACATTGACTAACTACTATATTTTATGTAGATTAGTTCAAGTTGAATAATAGCTCAAGAAGGAGATAAGATATTCTAGAAAGAAGAAATTGAAGAAAATATCAAGTTCAAGAATAGGACATATTGAAGAATTAAATTATGAATATGATCAAGAGAAGAAGAAAAGAAGAAGAACTTGCTAAATGAAATGATAAAATCATTATACAAGTTGTTAGATTGATTCTACAAGTCTCCACGATGATATGGAAGTTGGAATGACTCAATTTGGAGTTAAAACGAGCGTAAACGAGGTTCGGGTCGACCATTCTCGAGAATGACCTTCAATTCTCGAGAATTCACTTTGCTACAGTGATTTTCGCCAAAAATCTCTTCAATTCTCGAGAATCATCAGTAATTCTCGAGAATCATGCATCTCTGTTCAGCTCTGTTTTCACGTTCAGCATGGGCGACCTCTGGTAATTTGACGATATCTCCCAAACCAGAAATCGGATTGAGGTGAAACCAATTTTTTTGGAAACTAGACTTCCAATGCGTCATTTCGACATAAAATACAAGTCCAAAGGAGGTCAGATGAGAGAGATATGAATTTTGGAAGATGAAAGTGAAATCAACGTCACGGTCCAGACCCACCTTCGATATTTTGAGTATATCTCGCAAAATACAAATCCAATTGAGCTGAAATTGGTGGCATATGAAAGTAGACATCAAGAGCGTTCCAGGATATATAATTTGAAAACGTCGAGTTCGGACCGGGAGATATAGCCCTCGAAATTTGATAGTCTGTTCAAAGATGCTGTAGAAACGTTGGTTGATGATAACGGACGAACTACAATGAGTTTGGAGCCGATTGTTCTTGCATTGGAAAGAAGGCTTTAAAGAGTTTAAGTATTTGAATCGAATCAACTTGTTTGCATCTCCATAAGAAATTGATTCTTGAGTATATGACAATGATTCTCGAGAATGAGAAATTGATTCTCGAGAATAGGCGCAATGCTCGGGCACAGGTAAGAAGCTCTCGAGAATGTCTAAGAAAAGATAATAGATTAAACTTTCCTTATATGATTCTCGAGAATGAGTCATGGATTCCCGAGAATATCAAGTACAGGAAAACAATGTTCAAATATTCTCACGATACATGATTCTCGAGAATGCTTAAATAATTCCCAAGAACAACATCAATTCTCAAGAATAGAGTTTTAGTTCTCGAGAATGCCAAGTAAGGAAGAAAGTTGATCGAAAGACTTATCGTTTCATGGTTCTCGAGTATACCCAAGGAACTCTCAAGAATGTAAGAAGTTCTCGAGAATGCGGTATCAATTCTCGAGAATGCCATACTTCTACGGAAAAATAATCAACGCTTGATTCTCGAGAATATCTTCATATGATCACTTCTGGGTATATAATTCTCGAGAATAATAAAATATTCCCGAGAACCTCTTCGAGTTTGTTTCTCGAAACATCTTGATTTAAAACATAATTCTCGAGAACTCCCAAGCAATTCTCGAGAATATCGGTTCTGAAAATTTACGAAGAACTTAGAAAACGTAAATCCTTTCGAAAATTTATGGGTTGTGCTCCATTGTTTATTAATCACATCCGAACTCATTTATATCATAATCTAATCATTTCTTGGTTGAGTTTGAAGTGATTAACCGTAATATTTGAATTCACACGAAGGGCAATCCGACGTGGCGAAGCATTTAATACAACTCGAAAAGCGAGCAACAATCGGAAATAAAGTTATGGCGAGACGAAATCGTTCCTTCGAGGCATACTTAATCGCTATCATTCGAGTCACCTTCTCCAAGTACAATCAACGCAACGGTCGAATACTCACAACGTATTATATCCGTGCCTAACGGATAAACGAAGAGACTCAACGGCTAGTTGCAAAGCTTCTCAACGGTCATTAGTAACGATCAACTATAAAAGGAGAAGGATTCAAAATAGGCGAGATATATGAGCTTGCACTTGTCGAAATGCCGATATTCGAACCCAACACTTATCTCATATACTCTGTTTCACAATGCTTATATAGTTTCCAGTAGAGAGTGTGATGATCGATTATGCACTTCAGTGATTATACATTCACTTCTGTGAGAGAATATTTATCTGTAAACATTTTATTTGAAAGTTACTCAAGATTGGGTGATCTTGAGTGGGAAACACATTGCATTGATTATAACTTGTAAGGAGGAGTGGAGTCTGAGAGTGAGTAGACCATCCTTCGTTTACAGAGTGTGTAATCAAGCGGGTGTATCAATTACAACTTGTAAGGGGAGTGGAGTCCGAGAGTGAGAGGACCATCCTTCGTTTACGAGTGTGTAATTGTTCTTGAAAGATAGTGGAATCCCGTGTGTTTTGGGACCGGACGTAGTCGGCCGATTTTGGACCGAACCAAGATAAATCACGGTTTGCATATTATCTTTCCTTATCTTTTATATTTCAGATATGCTTATTTGAATATCTAACTGTCGATTTAGAAATTTCGAAAAGATTTTCAAAGTACCTAAAGTTTTATACAACACCCAATTCACCCCCCCCCCCTCTTGGGTGATTGCCAGGTCTTTCAATAGTCTCATCTATCAACTCTTGAATCAATGCAATTTGATGGAAACATGTGTTTGCAGTAACTGTGAGTGAGCTAAAAAATTGTAAGGTCACGTCATAAAACACTTTTAAGAACCGAAGAAAGACATTTTCCTTATTCCAAGCTTGTTTGTTAGGCGGGCCATTAGGAGCATCCATGTTGTCATCAACATCTTGGTCCCCCATATGTGTGTTATCACGCTTTGACATTTTTTTAAAGTATGCCACATAATCTCTATCTTCGTCCCCCATTCTTTCAAATGCACTTTGGAATTTTAAAGCGACATCCAACATTAAATATGTAGAATTCCATCTAGTGCTAACATCTAAGACACACATATTGTTGGCATCTAACATTTCCAATGCACATACGTCTTTAAATTTTTTGAGTCGGGTTGGGGGGAACGAACATACCTTACCGCACTTCGAATTGAATCGAAGGCATCTTTCAATTCCTTCAAGCCATCGGACACAGTCAAATTGAGAATATGTGCAGAACAACGTTGTTGAAGAAAATCGCCACCACAAACAAGACCCTTCCAATTGATGAGTCGGTTTTTCAAATAAGACAAGGCCGTGTCATTGGGTGTTGCATTATCAACCGTGATGGTGAACACATTTTGTATGCCCCATTCTGATATGCACTTCTCGATAGTCTTTCCAATTGTATCTCCCTTATGATTCTCAATCAAAGTAAAGTTAAGAATCCTTTTATGCAGTTTCCAATCTTTGTCAATAAAATGAGCTGTGAGACACAAGTAGTTGAAGTTTTGAACTGACGTCCAACAATCTGTAAGGCAAATATGACTAGTACACTGCTTCAATTGATTCTTCAATATGTTCATCTCACCAATATATAATTGCCAACAATCCCTAGCATTAGTTTGTCTAGAAGGGATATGAAACCGTGGCTCTAACTCTTTCACAAATGCTTTGAAACCTTGCTTTTCAACCAGTCTAAATGGCATCTCATCACATATGATGAACTCTACTAGAGCCCTCCGACAACGTTTTTGATTGAACATGTGAGGTTGTAAGCTTCCAGCCCACCTTCCCCACCTAGTGAAAAATAATTCAGCATAGACTGCTTCGATATTGCAGTGGCCCTATGTGGATTGCTTTGACATTTGTTGAAGTGTCTCTTCAAAGAAGTTGTACCACATTTAACTGGATCACAAGCATAATCTTTAGTGCAATACTGGCATTTTGCTCTAAGCTCTCCATCTGTATCCTCCAATGGTAACTTAATGTAGTAATCCCACACTTCAGATTTTATGTTCTCAGGTATTTTTCTCTTCTTACTACCTTTTGTGGTTTCATCTCAAGTAGAAGCTGTAGGAGTAGGAGGAGGACATTCTACAGTGGTTGGAGGTTGTACAGGACCAGTGGAATTGGAAGGGGTAGAAGATGGTCCACCAAGAGTCTCATTCTCACCAATATTGGAAGACTGAGATAGATCAACACTTGAAGTTTGCTCTTCTTTCATGACTGAAACAAAATGAAAAGAAAGTATTCATCAAGTACTCAATAGATTATAGAATGAACAGATCAAACATATTTCCACAAATTTCAAAGTTTAGGAACAAATTAAAAAAGGAAAAACAAATTACATGTGGATGAAGAAAATATCATATATATATTCATTGACCAATTAATAAACACACCCTCCTCTAACATTCAACACACAGATTTCAATAGATAATAATTTTAAGGAATGCGTTTTACTATCTTCAGACCAAAATAATTCATTTATGGGGAAAATTTTCCCACATCAAGTACTAATATTTTTATTTTTAAAATGATTATTAAAATAAATCCATACATGTTAACCTTCAATCAAAGCATCAGAATGAGTTTGTATTATTTTTATAAAATGATTCCAAATAAAACATCAGAATAAGTTCAATCAAAGCTCAAGATTATTAATCATATGGAAAAAATAAACGACAAGCCTGCAAATCCAAGCTCGAATGAAGGAAATAGCAACAGAGGACATGCAAATTTTGAAGGAAATGTAATAATATTGGGTCCCTGCTAAACAACAAGATTATTTTAATTAATATGAGTACTGTCATTTGTGATTTTTATGGCATTTGGATAACATATCTTTTACATCACACTACACTGGACCAAAATATCTTATATATCTTTGAGATCTGGCTTTCAATTTCATTTTCAGAGAAAGGAACAGAGACGAGAGGTATGACCACACAAAGAAATCATATATGGCTCCAAATTGACTATTTCTTTTGTTCAACCACAAATTTCTTTCATTTAACAAGTAAATCGAGATTAGTATAACCACAGCATTCACACTAATACTCTGTTCAACAAGTAAATCAAAAGCAAGGGACGAGAGATAGAGATATTTAAATCCAAAAAATCGAAGCAAGGCACAAGGGAAAATGACTTTAGGTTTTGAGATTTAAAACAAACGAAGAAAACTTACCGAAGATGGAGAGTCTAGAGATGGAGGACGAGGACAGGGATGGCCGATGCGAGACGAACTGAGTGAAGAAGACTCACTGAAGACCTGAGGCTGAGTCGCTGAGTTTGAGTGAGATGTCGCTGAATGGCTGAAAAGAGGGAGTAGTCGTGAGTCGTGACTAGTGAGGCCGTGAGGGACAAATGGACAATAATCAATGTTAGGTTAACGGGTTAACACAGGTCACAGGTTAAGTAGCATTTTTTTCTTTTATATGTGTGTGTGTGTGTGGTCACAGGTTAAGTAGCATTTTTTTTCTTTTATGTGTGTTTTTTTTTCTTTTATGTGTGTGTGTGTGTGGGGCCAGACCGGGCCAGTCAAAGGAGTCTCAGCCCCTGACCCGAGGTCTAGTCCAGCCCGAGACAAGTGGCCTGGTCTGGCCTGAAGATATTGTCTCAAACTAGTTTTTTTCCAGGCAGATCGGGTCGAGTCGGATCGGGTCGGGTCACCTAGACTGTCATGTTTTTTGGACATCCCTAGCTTAAATCATCTTCCAAAATATACAAATTATTAAAATCATTTAGTGAGAAATTAAATCATCTTTTTTATTTGAGTAAATACCATTTCTGGTCCTTGACAAAAAACGCGATCCCCATTTTGGTCCCTTACAAAAAAATGTCTTTTTTAGTCCATAAAAAGGACGAATAAGGGTCGATTGATGGACATTTTGATCCCTCACAAATTTCCAAAAGGTCCTTTTTAGTCTCATAAAAAGGACGAATAAATGTCGGTTTTTTTGTCAGGGACCAAAATGGGGTCCGTGTTTTTTGTCAGGGACCAGAAATGGTATTTACTCTTTTTATTTCTAAAAATCTTAACTTGAAATTAAGTTCTTAGAATTTAATCCCTTTTGAGTAAACTTTCCTTACTCAAATAATTACATGATAAATCCTAATTATCATAAAAATATTTTTATTCAACTCAAGTCAATGCTGATAATTATTTACTGCTTTTAATTTTGTACTTATTCTTCATAAGAAATAATTTGATACCTTAAAACAAATACAATTGAGCTCCATTTATTTTGTTTAGGATTTCCCTCATAAATTTTCAAATATATTTTATTCTTTTCTCAAATATTATATTTCTAGTATTTAGCCCATGAATTTTATTTACTCTAAACTTCAAGTTAATTGATAAATTTCATCCTAATGTTAATTAACTTTAAAAATAAAATATGGGCATAGACCAATAAGAAAACTAAAATGTAGGAGCAACATCCTGTTGAATTTTTTTTTAGTTGTCCATCCAATATCCAGAACTTCGCCCTAACTAATCTGGATCCGACTCACGTCGTGCACCTGGCTATGGTGGGAGAGTCTCCCAACGGGGCTTTTTTGCATTCACAAGACTCGAACTCGAGACCTTGCTTAAGCGATACAAGCCGTTTACCACTTGTACCAACCCCCGTTGGTACCTTCTGTTGAATATTGAACCAATACTTATAGAACAATGCAAAACTTACTGGACTGAAATACTAACACCATACAACAGGCCCAACAGTACAAGTAAGCCCAACAACCAAATTACAGAAATACAAAATCCAATAATCAACAACTGTAATTCTTAATACTTAATTTGATTAGATTAAGAAAGTTAGATAATATCATATGTATTTTTTAAAGTACTCTAATCATCTTATTTAATTCTCTCATTCCTTCTTCTCATTGATTATTGTTGAGGGAGTATCAATAGAGATAAATTAGAAGAAAAAAAATTGAACAAATATTATAAATATGACTGATATTTAAGATTAAGAACAACTCCCTAAATATATTTTATATTAAGAACTAGACTAGTTGATAGATATATGCCAATATTTAAATATATTTAATTGACAAGTGTATAATAAGCATGCATACATATATGTGTATATTCTAGCATGGTGAAAATTATTTATTATTTAATTATTGATAAAAACTTGTAAAATTTTGAATAATTGTGGGATTTTTATTATTCTAGAAGGATTAAATTAGAACTGGAAATAAGGGCCGACCCATCACAGGCTCGGGCCTAAATAGGTCAACCTGTTTAGGCTTGACTTCAGTAAAGCCCCCAATTATACAGCCTAGCACTAATATTATTGGACTTAGGTCGGGCTCCTGGGCTTTAGGCTCGTTTAACTATTAAAAAAACACTATTTTTATCTCTTTTTTAAAAAATAAAGTTAACAAAATAAATTTCTAATTTAAGACACAAATATTATCAAAATTAAATTACAAAGAAATAGAGTTAAAATAACAAGGTATTATGGAAGAAAATTTCAACACATATATGTTTACACTATCCTACAAGAAAACTGTTACTGATAACCACATAGTAGTAGATGGTGAGTGCAGTTACAACATAATAATTTGAGCAAGACTTGACTCTTTTTTGGAGGACTTATATTTATACTACATGCTCATTTAAGTTTTACAAATTACAATCTTTTTTTTCATTCAAATAAAATTCACTTTCAAATTTTGCAATCTAGCTATTTTTTTGCTTTAATTTGAGACACATTGGTATTAAAACTCATAAACTCATAAATTTCTAGTTAAAATAATTATCTAATGCCTAAATTAGCCTATTTCTTAAAGTTTAAATGAATAAACCATAGTGAAAAACTAGATAAATCAAACCATTTTATAAAATTAAATTTTTTAAAGAGATAATAAGAACTAAATATTTACAACATCGTTAATATTATAAAAATTCTAGTCTTATGTGAATAATTTAAAAAATAAAAGGACCTAAACAAATCAGCCCTCAACCTTATAGAGCCAACCCTTTTAAGCCCTTAACTCATTAAGGTTGACTCTTTTATGCCCGATTGTAATTTGAGGGGCAAATTTTTAAGCCCGATCTTAGTAATAAAAGGGACTAAATGAGCCGGCCCGACGAGCTTAACTTGTTTTCCCTGCCCTATTTTAAATATCATTCTCTTCAGTCCTTTTTTAACCTCAACTCTGATTTTATTTATAAAACTTCACTAATTGACCATTTATATTAATACAAGCCTCTTTACAAAATTTAATGAAATATTCGTAAGTCATTTTAAAAATCTCTTTGCCTCTTTCACTTTTAACTCAAATATTAACTTTAATCTTATTAAAGTATTTTCTTAGTAGTAATTGAGTATTCTAAATTTTAGGATATTGGGTGATGTATGTTCTGCATCTATTTATAATTCACTATGAATATTTTTTATCCAATGTTTTTACTTTGAATATGTTTTATCAAGAAAAAGAAAAAGAACCAAATCGGCCTAGCCTAGTTGACTTGAAACTTGGCAAATCGGTCAACTCTCCAGTGGAGCTGGGGCGAGTTTTCCGAGTTGAGTTTTTTTCACTTAGATCCAGACTCACCAGAGAGATGAATAAGAGCGGTGGTGAGACGGAGTTATGGGGGAGTTATGGGGGAATAAGAAAGGTCTACCCATAAAAATTCAAGGAAGAGCTACCTTTTTTTTTTTTTTTTTGGGCCGAAAAGGAAGAGCTACCTCATGGTAAGTATATTTTGAGTGTAAAAATATCATGAATATTAAAAAATAGCCCAATAATGCCATTTCAGGTTGACCGTTAAAATGAAACATTTGACGGTTTATCTTACACATGTGGTGAGCTGGCGATGACGTGTAAGTTAAAGTAATGAGAAGTCACAAAATCCTGAGCTTTAAGTACAGAGAAACAGGCATCAGAGAACTAGAAGAAAAATGCTAGCAATTTGCTTCAACATAAAACACGTTCATAGAGGCCTTGAACGCTCAAACCTAGAGGAAGTGACTGCTTCAACTTATCAGCCTTTTCTGGGTCAAAAACACAAGGGTGTAGAGGTACTCGGAACATTGAACCTTGAACTCAACAACATCTCTGCTCCTCTTGATTTTCATTGACCTCGCATCTTTCCTTCAGGCAGTGAGAAGAAAGTCCTTAATCTCATGTATATTTGCTAACGCATTATGAACTAGAGCATGACCATTTAATCCAACTAGCTCTGAGCTTGTGCACGACGGCACGTCATAGCCTCCCAAACGGCGATACCTCCCACTTTTGACAACACCGCCTTCAACATTTTTTGCGTCGGAATCATTCCCGTAAACTTATTGTTCTCTAACGACAATGCCAACAGCTTCGGCATCACTCCCATGAACTAAGGCAACAACCCTTCAATCTCGTTGTTGCTCAGATCAACCGCTATTAGCCCACTCCGTGATCCCAAATTGTAAGACGGTGCTTCCACCGACGAGAATTTGTTGAACGACGGAGTGATCGAAGGCAGCTCAAATAGAACTACGGGTACAGAGTCCTTCATTCCGATCTTAAACCTCTGCTCAAACTATTGTTCCTCATTGAGATTTGAAGTAAGGATTTGGGCAATGTCGCCGGAATTCCGCCGGTGACGACGTTGTCACTGAGGTCGAGATAGTAAATGTTTTCGAGAGAACCAAGATCAGGAATCTCACCCTTGAGGTTGTTGAACTGAAGCTCGAGCCTTTCCAAGCTCTTGAGGCCGTTCAAGCTAGTGAGCCGACGTAACCCCCCCTGGTCGATTGTAATTTCGGTGACGCGACTCGACCTGGAGATGACAGCATCACACCGAAAGCCGAACGTGAATTTTTCGCTGAAGAGGTTGTGGCATGGGTTGACTGAGAAGTTCCAAGAAGGAACACACGAACCTGGATTCAAGGAAGCATTGTGAAGACCGTTCTTGAGTTGCTTTAGAGCCTCTATATCAACCCAATTGGTTGATTCTGCTGGAAAAGCAAGAGGCCATTTGGGAGGGGATGGTAAGAGAGAGAAATGGAAGGGAGATGAATTATGACACGTTTGACCCTGACAAACTTACACGTCATTGTCAGCTCACCACATGTGTCAGACAAATAGTCAAACATTCATTTTAACGGTCAAGGGCCCCCACCTAACGGAAATGGGATTATTGGGTTACTTTTTAATTTTTGTGGGTACTTTTGCCTGTTAATTTCTGAATTTGCCCCTTATTAAATAACTATTTACCAAAATGTCCCTGTCAGAAACCTATTTCCCAAAATGCCCCTGTCAGAAACCTATTTCCCAAAATGCCCCTGTTTAGTCGACTAAACCATTTGGTTTAGTCGACTAAATGGCGTGCAATTTTCTTTTTCCAAATCCCCGACATTTAGTCGACTAAATCATTAAAAAAAAATTAAAACTTCATAAGGCTATAACTTCTGGCTCGGGAGTCTGAATCAAGCGATTCTTTTTTTGATTCCACCTAACTTTTTGAGATCTATGCACTGATATAAAAATTATCTTCAGATTTAATGAAGAGAAAGGAGGAAAAACAAGTGATTCTTTATTGCGCGTAAAATACTAACAATTCATTAAATATAATCAAGTGATTCTTTAATATATATATATATATATATATATATATATATAGTTTTCTTTTATTTGATGTTTTCTTTTTTATTAGATCATATAATATCTCTGGTACAATAAAGATAATATATGTGTGTGTATACAGTTGTGTGTGTGTATATATATATATATATATATCTAATATTATTATCTAATAATAATTAATTGATATTATTTTAGATTTTAATATCTTTATTTTTCTACCATGTATTTGATAAACTTTGAATTTCAACGTAACAATTAATACTGGATTTTCAAAATATAATATATTCAAAATTGAGATTTTCTCTCTATTAATAATATGGATTTTAAAAGAAAAGAGAAATAGGAAAAATATCGACACTAAATTTGTGGGGCTTGATTTTAGGGGGTATAATAGTGTTTGGAAGTTATGCATGAGATCATATGTTGTGATAGCACGGTAGTCAATCTAGCTAAAATATAGGATCATAGCTAATATCTAGGATCACTAATATCACTAACCAATGATAAAACAAATTAAAATGACTCTACTACTTCCTAAAAAATAGCTAACCATATGTTTACAATAATATAATAAAAAATCAGCACACTCAACACAATAAACAATTAAAAAATAAATAACTTAATTCTTCTTATTGTGGAATCAGCAACGTGCGGAAATCAGCGACATGAATCACGTAGAGAAAAAGCTGGGATTATTAACTTCAACAATACTACCAATTCATTAAATATATATCATGGGCTTTTTTCCCAATTTGCTATATTTAATGAATTGTTAGTATTGTTAGCATTTTAAAATCCATATTATTAATGGGGAGAAAATCTCAATTTTGAATATATTGTATTTTGAAAATCCAGTATTAATTGTTACGTTGAAATTCAAAGTTTACCAATTACATAAAAATAAAGATATTAAAATCTAAAATAAGATCAATTAATTATTATTAGATAATAATATTAGATATATATATATATATATATATATATATATATATATATATATTTCTAATATTATTATCTAATATATATTAATTAATATATATTTCTGCAATAAAGAATCACTTGTTTTTTCTCCTTTCTCTTCATTAAATCAAGATAATTTTTATATCAAAGGCATAGATCTCAAAAGTTAGGTGGAATCAAAAAAGAATCGCTTGTCCCGAACCGAAGTTATGGCCTTCAAGTTTTAACTTTTTTTTAATGATTTAGTCGACTAAATGGGTTTAGTCGACTAAAACTTAAGTTTTAGTCGACTAAATGTCGGGGGTCTGGAAAAAAATTGCACGCGATTTAGTCGACTAAACCAAATGGTTTAGTAGACTAAACAGGGGCATTTTGAGAAATAGGTTTCTGACAGGGGCATTTTGGTAAATAGTTATTTAATAAGGGGCAAATTCAGAAATTAGCCTACTTTTGCCACCTAAAAAATGTTTACAGCTCTTGTAGCTCTTCTGAAAAATGCTTATGGGTAAAATTGCATATTTACCTTTATTTTTGTCTGCAAAGGTCATTTAAAAAATAAATAGATGAGAATATGTATTTTAAATATTTAAAAATGTTTGCATGAGTATATAATTGTTACGAATACAATATTTATATGATTGTCTATATCCTAAATTATCTCCTATTATCCTCCATTATCTCATATAATCATGAAATCATATTATTTTGAAATTGTAAAGTTGTGCCAATAAATATGTACTTGTTACCACTAATAGTGAATATTCCCATGAGTCTATGACCCTATATATGATTTCTTTTTTCTTTTTTTCTTTTTGAATGAGCTTGTCCCTTTTTATGAGATCCTTTTGAAGTTTGTCTCAATAATAAATACACTTTTATCCATTTTACCTTTAGCTACTCTCACATCATTTATTTCTCATACATTCTCTTTCATCTTTTTCTCATTATTGCTCTCTCTCTCTAACTCATTCATATATAGATAAGGATATATTTAGAAAGAAAATTACATTAATAACATATTTATTACTTTTAACTAATTTTAATTATTTCTAAAAAACTTTTGATTCAGTTGAAAAAACTTTATGTATATTAGAGACAGAGGGAATAATAACTATTCTCTCTCTCTTTCCAATTTTTCATTCATTCTTTTTTTTTTAATTCCCCTCTTATTATCATTCCCTTTATTTTAAAACAGTGATTGTTTTTTAAGGTGTTAAATTTACATTTAATACCGAGATGATATGATAAGAATTTAAATTATTTTTTAATTTTTTACTCCTCACCAGTCTCACCCTGAATTAACTTTGATTTGATCCTTGATCCAATGCGTCAACTAATTTAGATGCAGGTCCAGGTTTAATAAACTTGGTTTTATAAGAATAAAAAATAACTTTAAATTTCTTTAACTTTGTCTTAAACTTTAATAATTTTTTCACTTATATGCCAATTTAATACTCCCCCCATTTCTTTTTTATAGGATACGCCCTTTAGTCCTATTAATAAGAGTTTGATAACCAAATTACATAGTTTAATTAAGTGATTAACATCCGTTAAAAACAATGTGCGTTTGAAATAAGATTTTTCATCCAAGCATGCCTTATATATAAGGGGCAAGTAAAAGAAAGCAATACAGTAAATATCGGTATCACCAACATTTATATATATATATATATATATATATATATATATATATATATATATATATATATATATATATATATAGAGGTAGAAATTGACAATGCTTAGAGAACTCTTGTCTGATTTTTATAAAAAGAATCAAGGCAATTTAATTTTTTTTTGACTCTTATTAAAATGACTAGAGGGAGTAAGATTCTTGGGTATGTCATATTTTTTTTTATAAGATAGGATAGATTAGTGAATGTTTGAAAAGTTTTTGTAAACTTTCCATTTACCCACACTATATTAAAATATTTACTCATGTCACTATTGCATTTAATTTCATGTATGACTATAACATGTCTCTTTGGCATGTTTGAAAAACAAAATTCATTCATTGGACCAAAAAAAAAAAAAAAATCATTTTTTACATATTGTATATAACTAATTTTAACTACTTCGAACAACACAATTTAGATAATCCTATCTTATAAAATGGAATAAGCAAAGATATATATACTTATACCCAGGGGCGGAACCAGAACTTACATTTAGGGGGGCGAATATTATGGAAAACAACTCAAATGTTTATGAAATTATATTTCAGCCCTACAAACATTTCAGCATTTCGATTTTAGTCCCTTCATCAGACAAATAGTAAGGACTAAAGTAAAAATATTAAAATCTGTATAAGGCTGAAGTATAATTTTTAAAAATTTTAGGTAGAATTATGCAATTTTAGGGGGACGGGATCCACCCCTAACACCCCTGATTACGCCCCTGCTTATACCTTAAAGATATAAAATGAAAGATAAAAGTGTACGGTAGTATAACATATTTAATGACGTAATTGTCACGTATAAATATAAAAAGAACTTGAGTAATAAACATGAACAAAATCATCACATGGGTTGAAGCAGAATCATGTTGTGGCATAGCAAAAGCCAGCCCTAACTCCTAACACAATCCAAACAGGCGCTCCGGTCCTCGCGTTGAATGCTACTTGAAAGGACATTCAATGAGTGTCAGAAAGCAATAAGTAGTATCCATTTGAATTAGCGGTAAACAAGTGTGATCGTGTTTCAATAAGGGACATTAATTAAAGGGTTAAGTACCAATTTTGCCCTTAAAGTACGCGCCCAGGAGTCATTTTGCCTCTTAAGTTTTAGGCAGAGCAATGTTGCCCCTGAAGTATCAAAACGGAGCAATGTTGCCCCTCCGTTAGAAACCCTAACCGTCAACGTTAGTTGACCGTTAGGGTTTGTAACAGAGGGGCAACATTGCTCCATTTTGATACTTCAGGGGCAAGATTGCTCCGCCTAAAACTTAAGGGGCAAGATTGCTCCTGGGCGCGTACTTCAGGGGCAAAATTGGTACTTAACCCTTAATTAAAAGTATCGTTAGTCAAATCATGATTTTTGTTTGGATTTTTTTTTTTTCCGCAAGTGACTTTAAAAATTGCAAATATGTTTGGATTTTTATTTTTATTTTTATTGAAGGTCTTTATGATCAAATAGAGGTTGAAATGTCTCAATTCGAAATTAAAATACCGTTATACAAATTTCATTCAAGTAGCACCTCCAGAGATAACCGCTTGAGTGATGACTACTCTGTTATGCTCTATTTTTGTTCAGCATAACAAAGATTTAGTACTTTAGACGTATCTTACAAACTACAGATTCGATCGAGATGAAAATTATTTCATATAAAACTAGAGTTAGAGTTAAGGATGATACATTCTTTTTGATTGAGGGAGAGAGGCATTTCTTACTTATTTTCATATCCATTTTTAAATGTATGATACATCACTTTTAATTGAAGATGATACATTCCTTTTGATTAAGGAATGTCTATCACTATCAGTAGGCCAGACCATGGTAGTGAAAACGTAGATTTTACCTGAAAACGGGAGGAGAATGAAAAATCGTAAATCGTAAAATCGTAACGTAGTAAAAACGTAAAAAATCGTAAAAACACAAAAGCGTTTGAAAAATTAGTAAAATCGTTTTAATGAAAAAAAATCGTAAAAACGTAAAATCGTAGTGATAAAACGAGTTTTTAATTACCATGGGCCAGACAATATTTAAATGTGGCTCAATCCGAATGTCAGATAAAAAAGAATGAAGAAACAAAAAAAAGCATGGATCCTATGTCCAACAACTCATTTTTGCTTGCAAGAAATCGTTGCAAGTTGACCAAAATCAATGTTAGAAATGTCATTTCATGAAACTTTTATGCAAAATATCCTATTATATATAATTCCAATCTTTGTTGCTTGTAATTTTATATTATATATATGGTATCCTATTATCCTAAATACATTACAAATTATATCCAATATTTAAAATCAGACGTAATAATATTCACCTGGCCATGACAAGTTTAAAAATCTATCTATAATAAAGACGTGCTTGATCTCGGAAATACACATTTATTTAGATCATTTTATTTTTTTTAATAGCAGATTTGACGATTTCACGTTTTAAAAGATTTGACGATTTGAAGAAGATACTTATTTTCTGAGAAAAAGAAAAAGAAAAAGAAAGAAGAAAGAAGAAGATACTTATTTCACCTTTTTGAGACAAGACACGTAGCATTTGACCAAAGAGACTTTGACTTCAAACGGTCCAAAATAGCAGCATGACATGAACGAATGAACGATGGAGTTATTTCTTTCATTTCTATTCCTGATAAACCAGGTAATCTTAAATTAAATTACATGCTTTCTTGCACAATTAAATCATGGAACAAAATATTCTAGAATAATATTAAATGATTTAATTTAATATTCCGAAAGTACCCATATTACCCGGTCGACAAATTCACTTTGAAAATTCAGCACTCCTATCAATATCATTAATGTAACAGCAGTGCAGAAAATTTGGAGCAAGTTATTAAACTTTCAAAGGATTGACACAAGATTTTGGTTTACCATCTCTCTTTCTCTATGGTTTACCGTTTCTCTACGGCATTTGTAAATTAAAAACAGCTTGATTTGTTCGTAAAGTAGGTGGGGTCGTGATAGTTTAATTAATGCTGATCAAAGAGTGGAATCACAGACTTTGAATTTTCTCATCCAAATCTCAAATGGCATTTCAATAACCAGGTTAGTTGGACGCTCTAAATTTTCTTCCTCTTTCACGTTCCGCATTAAAATAATCCAAGAAACTTTTCATTTTTTTAATTCGTAGTTGGTTCTTCGTTTGTTTGTGGTTTATCTGCTCTGGGGTTTTCTCAATTTTCAACTTTCTCTCGCACTTAATGGAACCCAGATATGGATTTCTGGCTTTCTTCTTCGTCTTCTTCATCGCTTCAGTTTTTTCCAGTGCAGAGTCCAGTTGCAGCAAGAGTTGTGATTTAGCTCTAGCTTCTTACTATGTTTGGCCAGGTTCTAATCTCTCATACATCACACAACAGATGCGATCCTCGATTCTGACAGACGAAACCGTCATCGTCAGCTACAACAAAGATCAAACAATCAGCAGAGATTATGTTCAATCCACTACAAGAATCAACATCCCATTCCCATGTGATTGTCTTCAAGATGGATCTCTGGGTCATCTGTTTCAGTACACGGTTAACCAAGGGGATACCTACAAGACTGTTGCTGAGACGTACTATGCCAATTTGACCACTGTTGAGTCGTTGAGGAAGTTGAATGGCGACACAATTCCTGCAAGTGGAACACTTAATGTTGCTGTTAGTTGTTATTGTGGTAACAGCCAAGTATCAAAGCTCTATGGATTGTTCATCACATGGCCACTTAGGCCTGAGGATACTTTGCAAACAATAGCCAGTAATGGGAAGCTTGACGCTGGGTTGCTGCAGAAGTATAATCCGGGTGTGAATTTCAGCCAAGGGAGTGGATTGGTTTATATACCTGGCAAAGGTAGGTTCTGCGATTTCTTTTGAAAGAAACTTATGGTTTAAGTGTGATTGATATAAGATTATTCAATAAACACATGACCCGCGCGGAATCTTTTTTCAAACATCCAAGTATGTGATGCTAAGCTGAACATATATCCACTTGCAATCTTTTTCTTAGTCTTCTGCTATCAATTCAAAGGTATTTTTGCACTGGCACATGGCCTCAAATTCAATTTGCATGGATGAAAATTGCTAAAATGCAAACTTGGAGCCCGTATTATATCAAGTGTGGAGTATGTTATTAGGCTTTCCGCCTTAAAATGATGTTGATGGAATCATGGAATGAGTAGCGATTGATTTTTGGTAATATCAGGGAAATTTTACGAAGCAGTTAATACAAAATTAGTATTTTTTTTTTCCCTTTCTGTTTAATGCTTTTTACAAGCCGCTTACATGGTAACTTCTATATTTTTCTACTTCACAGTCTCATTTTTCCATTAATTTTCCAGATCAAAATGGCATCTACCCTCCAATGGAGTCTAGGTAAGTTTTTCTCTTTGCATGCTATCAGCACTTTGGTTGTGTAACATTTCCATTCTTCAATGGCCAATTATCAATGACTATTTTTACTTTCACTCTGCAGTTCCAGAGCAGGTGGTTTGCCTTTTTCTCTTCTCAAAGATGGTCATTTGGTTTTTGTCTCTTCAGTTTGACTTTCATATTTGTCAATGGTCAGCTTGTAGTTAAAAACTGAGGTTAATTCCGCATAAGCAGGTCTGTCTGGCGGGGTTATTGCTGGAATATCTATTGGAGTAGTAGCTGCACTTCTGCTGTTGGCAGTTTATATATATTTTGGATATTTCCGAAAGAAGATGGATGACACAAAACCGCTCTCTCAAGATTTCCAAGAGTTCTCTGTTCAAGAAGAGAAGGGTAAGACTTTGATTTTCCTGTAATTAATTGTAATTGTTCCAACAGCTCTTTCCTTTTTTCCTTCTACCATTTCCAAAAGTTCCTCTTACAATATTTTCAAGGGCTCTTTGCTTGTGTTGGGAAGGGTGTACTTAGTTTTTATTCAATGACTCCCTCCCTCTTTCAATCCTTCTACCATTTCCTTTTAGACATGCTAAAGAAAAGGTGTTGTGAATTTTACTTGATTCAATAGTTCTTCTATAATTTTCATTACATATAAAATCCAGCTCAAAGACCTTATTCGACTGTTCAATTATAGATAACATGATCTTTATCTCTAGTGAACAAACCCAAAGAGAAACATTGACTGTATCTGGTGTTACTTAAATTTTTCATGTAGATATTTTCCATTCCTCATTCACGGTGGCATCATGTTCCTAGAAAATAGTGAACGACAAATATTGGGGTCTTGGGAGAAATAAACTTTGATAATCCCTTTTAACCAGCCCTTGTGTTTTCTTTGTCATGACTTGAAATCTATTCCAGCTACAATAGATTATCATTTGCTGTGCGTTTCATTGCAATTCATTTTCCCACTATTGCGCATTCTAAGAAATTAAATAAAGATAGTAATTCTACATATATTCACTTTAATTTACATTGTTAGATAGAGCCTCTGCTAATGTGAAATCTGAAACTTCAGGATATGTTGGTCCTACTGGCATCTCAGTGGACAAATCAGTGGAGTTCTCATATGAAGAACTAGCTGCAGCCACAAATACTTTCAGTATGGCTAATAAAATTGGTCAAGGAGGGTTTGGTGCGGTCTATTATGCAGAGCTGAGAGGCGAGGTAGTAACACATATATTGTTTCGATTTGTTAATGATTGATTGGTGAATGTTGGGTTCTCACTCAATTATTTGTTTTTCCAAATTAAGTTTGAATATAAGACCATATAGCTATGCCATGTTTTCCTTTAAATTTGAATTCCATATTCTCCTTAAATAAGTTCACTTGAATGATTTTTCCATGCAGAAAGCCGCAATCAAGAAGATGGATATGCAAGCAACTAGAGAATTTCTTGCTGAATTAAAAGTCCTAACAAATGTTCATCACCTTAACCTGGTACTAAGTTTCTCAAACTAGACGAATTTCCAGTGCTTTTATATACCTAGGGATGTGGGAAACAGGTGGAATTTTGACAGGAAAAGTGCGTTGTTTCACTACCGCTATCACTCCTCTTATGAACATTTGTTTGGCTTATTAGTGCTGTTTTTTTTGCTTCTTCGTTTTTTTTTGGTGATCGAGGCATTAAACACAGATGCCACTATTTTCACTCGTGTTTGTAAGAGAAAAGATTAACTGCCTTTGGTTTGAGTTCTTAACGCACTAATCCAATGTTGTTTGGTATCTCATCCATTTATTCCAAAATTAAGATACAACAAATTTTAGAATAGATAGAAGATATAACCTATTTGGTTTCATATCAACATGGAAATTACTTCTAATTCACAGGTTTGATTTTTTTTAGAAAAAGAAAATCCTGCCATTTCTATATATATAGTATGTATCTTAAGTATGTGAATTATTGTTCTGCAGAAAATAAATCATAATTTAAATATATAGAATTGTAGGTCTAATGTTCAAGAATACATGTTCAAGTAATAAATATGTATGTATTAATGCCATGTAGGTGCGCTTAATTGGGTATTGCACTGAGAACTCTCTTTTCCTGGTTTATGAATTCATTGATAATGGAAACTTGAGTGAACATCTGCGTGGTACAGGTAAGATCAGAACTTAATGTAGTTCTTCTTTTTCATACTCTGCATTTTGATTGCGATCATGTAAATACCATTGTCATAATGTTGCCAGGAAGAGATCCGTTACCATGGCCTATCCGAGTTCAAATTGCTCTGGATTCTGCCAGAGGTCTTGAATATATTCATGAGCATACAGTTCCTGTGTATATCCACCGCGACATAAAGTCGGCAAATATATTGATAGATAAGAGCTTGCATGGGAAGGTTGATATAATCTGCATGCTTGTCTTTATATTGATATTTGGGGCTATTATAAATGTTCCTAAAATATTCTTATTTGTAGGTTGCAGATTTTGGATTAACTAAACTGGCAGAAGTGGGAAACTCATCACTTCCAACTGGTCATCTTGTGGGAACATTTGGATATATGCCACCAGAGTATGCATCATCTGTTCTTTTTGGATCCAAAACCCATATCTTTATCTTTCTTATTTTTGAAGGCTTGCTTAGGAGATAGTGTAGGTGGTGGATTAACCCAAACCCTTGTTTCCATGGTTAAAAGGTCTGAATTGTGTGGCACACAGACAAGTTTCTAAATGCCTCCTCCTCATTTGTCCCTCCTCAGGCCCCATTTAATGGGAGGCTTGTGCACTAGGTCACCCTTTTTTATTGCCATTCAACCCTTTATCATTCGAAATACTCTTCATTTTCCTTCTTTTCTGTAAAATTAATGTTGAAAACTCATACTTTGGACCCGCCCTAATCTATTGATCACTTTGTTTAACCTCCAAATAGGAACTATTAATAGGGGAAAGGAGAGAAATTGAGGGAGGAAAGGAACAGAGAGAGATGAAAACTCATACTATTGGTTCTCTCTAAACTGAATGAAAAGTAAGCTGTATAGCGTATGGTCAAATCAAGAAATGAACAACAATAAAGAGAGTTCTGGATATTAAGAGGTGTCATCAGTTATTTATCAATTTTTCCATTAAATATATTGCACTAAGAGAGAGTGTGAGAACTTTCCCTTTTCTTCCCACTCCACGTTATCTCACCCCACTCTGTTGATGACTGACTACTGCGCTCTCTGAAATTCACAAACAAGCCTGGAGTCCATTCTTTTTACGAAAGAGAATGCATCCATTCCAGTTTAATTGCTAGCGAGTGCATCTTATCTTGCTTACTTATTTAATTATATATACTGTACTTTTTTTGAAGTATGATTGAATAGGAAATAGTGTATATTCATGTCGTTCAGGACACCTTATTTTTGGATTCTTTAGAGTTAAAATTTCACTATCATGTTATTATGGCTATACTAAACTATGCTCTTATCAACAGATATGCTCAGTATGGTGATGTCTCTCCTAAGGTAGACGTCTACGCTTTTGGAGTTGTTCTTTTTGAACTTATTTCTGCCAAGGAAGCAATTGTCAAGACAACTCAATCAGATGCTGACTCAAAGGGCCTTGTAACAATGGTCTTTCTTGAACCTTGAACTCTTAGATCTTTGCACTATTATTATCATAATAACATCATTGTTAGTTTCATATCAACTAGCATTATGTTCTTACAGTAATCTAAACTTAAAGGTTGCAAACATTGTCGGTTGTCATTATTTATGTTTCATGTAATGCAGTTTCATGGAGTTCTTAATCAGCCTGATCCTACAGAAGATCTTCGCAAATTGGTTGACCCAAGGCTTGGGGATGACTACCCTATTGACTCAGCTCTGAAAGTATGTTCATTTGGGATTAAAATTCTCTTAGTTTCACTGAAACTCGTGTTAAACTTTGAAGGGATCCTACTTATTTCTGAAACACCTGTTGCTAGTCGTGTTTGTGTATCTCTTCCCAAAATTTACCCTTTTAATTTCTCCTAGAACTTTGAAAGAATCAAATCCATATATTTGCAGACTATGAGAATGTTTCTGTTTCTGATTTTAACTATTCAATGTATGGCTTTTGTGTTGCAGATGGCTCAACTTGCAAAAGTATGCACACAAGAGAATCCCCAACTGCGGCCAACTATGAGATCCATTGTAGTTGCTCTCATGACACTTTATTCTTCCACCAATGATTGGGATGTTGGTGCCTTCTACAATAACCAGAATCTTATAAATCTGATGTCAGGGAGATAAAAAATGTGGATGCAAATATTTTAATCTTGCCTTCAATACTTTGATGGGAGATTATGCAGCAATTAAGCTCAAGATATCTGTAGATGGAGTTCTAGTAACGATCATGTAGGTTTCATTTTGCTTGCTGCACAGAGAGACAAAGGATTACGTTCAGATTTGGATCACCCCAATTGCTCAATTATTCAAGAGAGCAGAAAGGTGGAAATAAAGTGGGACCCACACTAAGAACTGCACCCCGCCTCTGTCTCTATTTTTCAGCCACTTGAACAATTAAGCGATTGAGGGAATCTAAATCCAAGTAAGTTCTCCTTAACCATCATTAGGACTCTCATTAAGTTACGCCTAAACTCTAAACTCTAAACTCTAAATCCTATTGGAAGCCATTCCCTTCTTGTTGTGCAAAAATCTAGTGGGGCTCATTATGTCTAAGAAGAGCTAGGACAAAGGATTGATGATAAGTCTCAAGATTTTCCCAGGTCTTACATTCTTTGTCCTTTCCTTTTTCATTTGTAAAGATGTGTGACATGGATTTGTTTTGCATTCATATTCTGTAAATTATTTATGTATAGCTAGTTTCCTTTCTCTAAGATTGTTGCGGTTTTAATTATTAATTAGTTGAAATATACTCTGATTTGTATATTTGCTTTCTTAACTTTGTTCTTCTTAGTTTCTAGTTGGATGGGCTCTGATTAGAGATTAATTTGGGTTTCTTCATTGAATTATGCATAGAAAAGTTGGGATATACCATCAACCAGATAGCCTTAGTTGATACACATATCAGTAACCTCGTAGAAAAGCTGATGGAAACCGGAAGACATGCTTATTTATTTTCTACTGAAGTTGGCAACAATTATAATTTTTATAGATTTGTGGTCATTCGAAGTAATTATCAAAAGAATATTTTGCACAATGAACATCGTAAAACAATCGACTATACCTCCCCTTGTAAGGACATCAATGGGCTCTGGTCATTTGCACTGCAAGAGGGAAGGGCAGAGTCCCAACCATTCAAGGGAACGGCTCCGGAAGCAGGACATGTTTTTGCTTTTCCCAAAAACGCGTCGTTTTAAGGTTTGCTTCAGGACAATCTGAGCCGTTCACGATAAACAATCATATCCATCCGTTCCCCTTCTTCACATTTTAGCGCGGAGAGAGACAGGGGAGAGTTTTATGGAGCGAAATGGCTGGCTAACTCATTAGGAGAGAAATTTTCACTGTAAGGTGGTGCTTGTCAAGCTTCTTGGTTCATGGCAAAATTTTCCTCTTCCCCGCATCTTTGGTATTATTTTAATTGGTGGGAGTTAATAATCCCCTTCTTCTGGTGGTTACTTGGTTATCTGGTTTTCTTTCAGTGCATTAGGGCTTATTTGAGTAGTTGTTGGAAAAGTATGTTCACGTAAGTCGAAATAAAACTCATATCACAAATTTATCTAATATACCATAAATCACATTAGAAAACTCATATCACAAATTTACCTCATATACCATAATCCATATCCTCGACCTTCGTATTACAAGCAACCAACCAACTCTTTGGGAAATCTATGGGAGGAGATTCCAATAGATGAACCCAATCCCACCGCATTACCGGACTGTCTGTCGGAGGATTTTTTTAATAGATTTAAAGCTTCTCCTACACCCCTTTTTCTCTGTACCCAAAGTAGTTTTATCAATCACCGAGTCCCTGGCAAAATCAAAATCCAGTTTTCTACACTTACTCACCTTTTCACTATCAAGGTCATCTTCACATTGTCTCTTGATCCTAATTCCTTTAATGCCAACGGATACAGCCGAGATAGGGGATAAGCCATTAACAGGAATTATAGATTTTGCTTTGAATTCATCATCACTTGGAAAATCCACGCTGCATGGTTGGGAATTACTAGACTTGATTTTAGACTCATCCACACTTGGGAGTTCGACAATATAAGGCTGAGAAAATGTTGTAGAATTCAAACCTACCACCTCAGGGTCTAGGGGACTAACCCTATGTTCGCTTGGGTAATTAATGTCAAAGCTAGCTGAACTCACGGGTTGCTTAAAATGGGCCTCAGCAGATTCAAAGGTTTGACCAGGTTTATGGGCTGAAATTGCAGAATCTCGTCCCAACTCCTCAAGCCCACAGCATAAAGAAGTATCCTTTAAGTCCAAAAAACCACCAGCTACACGACTGTTGGTAGATTTTCTTGATGAGCAAGTGAACCAATCGAACAAGTAATAAAGAGCAAGTAGAGTATCGTTCTACGGAGACTGGGATACCAAATGATGACGCCTGTATCACGAAATTGGTTGTGTTTAAAAAGATAAATAAGTCTGATTGGTTTGGGAGTTTTTATGGTTATACTAATAAGTAAGAAAATAGACAAATGATCGTAGTCGAAGAAGATACCAGTAAAAGGATAGACTGAGCTTAGAATCCTTCCTAAGCATATCAATCCCTCAGTTGTCTTCGCACAATGCTGTAGCATCCATGTTGCACAGCTCTCACAAATGTTATAGCATAAACACTACTTACAAAGCTATTCAGTTAACCCACCACTCTAATCTACCGAAGCTCTCGCGTCTGATACGTACAATCCTAACTTACTTCTCCCATATATCTATGGCGATTTTCTAGTTAAGTTGTTCATTACAATTCAATGTGTTATGGTTATGAGCGGTAGACCCATTCCTGAAGCCTACAATAATAGGTCAAGCTTTGCACCAGCCTGCCTAGCAATCACTGTTTCTCAGATGTCTAGCCCCGACTCCCTCTCAGTAAATCGAGGCCACTGATCTAGCCTTTAACTCTCGCTAATCGACAAGTAATTAAATCAATAATAAGCAAATTGAATGTATTGACTTAAAAACTAGCAACTAGATTCATTCTACACTTAGGAAATCATCCTCACTCAGCCATAAAAAATTTAGTTCATAAATGATGAGGGAATCATTAAACAGAGTACAATAGAATAGCCCATGATCAAAAGATTAAGTAAAATTAATTAAGAAGAAAAACATAAAGCTTGATGGAGGTTTGACGGCGTGGAAGAAGCCCTGTCACGTCACAACTCCACGTCTTCTTATCTCCGTCTCATTGCAAGGAAGGATGCTGGGTTCTCCTGAAGTTCTCGTGCCTTGTAACTTCTCTCACTCTTCTTTCGAGTCTGGCCGTAAGGGGTGGACTTTGACTCCTCACAGCTTCCACTACCTTAGGGTTGGTTCTGTTTCCTTATATAGTTTGGTTTACTTGCTGCGTACGTTCAACGAATTGGGCATTTCCTAATCTTTCGAGGTCCAATCGTATTTTTCCTTTCAAATCTCGGTAGATTGATTCTGCTGATACTACGAGATTCTTCAAATCTTTAGTTTTGATACTCCGCATCTTCTATTCCGATAGTCAGCAATCTAACCGTTAACGATTTGCACTATGTTTCCTGAAATAACCTTGACAAAAGATCAGAACAAATGTCGCATAGCATTGCTTCACTTATTCTGCTATAGCTTCAGGGATGCATTGTATTGTGCTTCGAGGAGGCTATCCCGATGCTATAGCATTGTATCGGCCATGCTGTGCGCCTTTCACACAAAATCTCAAACCTCGATCTTTTCTTAGCACATGTTTAGGATGCGTATGCAATTTATTCAGGTTTGTAAACTTCATCCTCAAGTTCCCTATATAATGAATTAAGAGTAAATACCCTTTTCGGTCCCTGGAAAAAACACGGGCCCCTTTTTGGTCCCTGACAAAAAAAAGTCCTTTTTAGTCCATAAAAAGGACGAATAATGTCCATTTTAGTCCTTTTTGATCCTTTTTTGTGGACATTTTAATCCCTCACAAATTCCCAAAAAGTCCTTTTTAGTCCTTAAAAAGGACGAAAAATTACCTTTTTTTTGTCAAGGATCAAAGAGGGGCCTGTGTTTTTTCTAGGGACCGAAAATGGTATTTACTCATGAATTAATGCCTTTTTGCATAGATTAAATGCAATTAAGCTTATGTTCACCATACAATTCATGGCAAAGAGAAAGGCCCATTCTCAATTCCTCTTACCTCAAGCATCGGATGCCTCCCCACCATGTACTATTGTTGTAGGGCTAAGCTTTTATCTAACATGCCTAACTGATTTCAGTTAAATGTATGAGAGAACTTAATTTCATTAATGAAGTACTCCCTTTAATTCACAATATAAGTCATTTTTAGAGGAATGCTTTGGTTTACGACATAAGTCATTTAGAGAGTAATTAATAATTTTTTTGACAATTTTATCACTATAATTAATGTTTAAATATGACTCATTGTATTTCTCTTTCTTATTGAAAACCTCATTTAATAGGAGTAAAGTTATAAATTTTCTTCAATTTAGGACAAATTTTGATGGGTCAATTACCATTTTTAGATCATGATAATTGGATAAAGTGACTTTGTGTGGACTGAAGGGAGTAAACGAATTTGAGGTATCCATAAGATATGAAATTTATAGAATCATAGTACATAGTTGCCTGCTTGGTTATAATTAAACTAATACTACTGTGTTGTGCTTAATTGAAATGATTTTTAGATTATTATTCCAGTCGTCTATGGCTGGAGTGATGGTTACCTTATATATTACTTCCTCTCTCTTGTCCTTAATATAAGAACTAATTGAGAAATTGATCTTGATCTTATATGTAACACCTATTTCTCATATATATACAGTATCAATCTTTTTCTAATTTACCCTTATTGATGCTCATTCAACAATAATATAATTAAGGGTTAATGTGCATATTTGCCAACCAACTATTACCCGAGGAGCATTTGGCACAAATAACAATTGAGGGGACCAAAATTGCCAACCAACAATTAAAAAGTGAAAAAAAACACCAAATAACTATTAAAAAAAACAACTACCACAATTAAGTTAAAATATGATGTACTGGCGTAGGACGGTGGCGGAAACGCTGGAGAAAAGAGCGGTTAAGCCTTCTTGTTGGATAAGGCAAACACCAACAGAGATGGGACCCATGGGAGCAGGCATTGTGGCAGCGGCGGTTGCTGCTTGTGGCATCGGAGGGATGGAACCAGGGTGCAAGGTGCGTGCCGGTCGAAAGCTGTGGACTGCTGGATGAGTTCAAGAGGGTGAGTGGAACACTTAGAAACAATGGAAGCTTTAGAGACGCTGACGTCGCCGACACTGTGACAGTCAATGGAAGACGGAGACATCAAGACAATGACGGGGTAATAGTTCATTGGCGAATCTGCACCAAATTGTGTTTTTTTTTTTCACTTTTTAATTGTTGATTGACAATTTTGGTCTCCTCAATTGTTATTTGTGCCAGACGCTCCTCGGGTATTAGTTGGTTGGCAAATCTGCACCTTAACCTTATAATTAAGTGAGATAGATAGAATGAATTAAGGAAGATGATTAGGATATTTTAGAAAAAAACATGTCATATCAACCAACTTAACTAACTTCATTAATCCAATAAAATTAGGTAAATAGGTCTTACATTAAGGACATGAAATATTATTTTGTATCATTATTATTAAATAAATTTAACGCAATAATCATGTTTTGTTGTGACATCTTGGGCAATATAATATCCCTACGGTGTGATTTCCTTTCTTCAAAATAGGTACCTTGTTCCACTAGAATTATACGAGCAAAATTAAAAACAAAAAACTTGTTTATATTAGGAATGTCGATGTGAAGCATCTTGCAAATTTAAGTGTCCTTGAGAAAAATATTGACAGCCACTATCTCTCATTTTTTGCAATCATTCCTTTGATATGTTAACAAAATTCATCACATTACTAATTTATAGTGAATAAAGTAATCATTCTGCGATTAAAAAACACAATTAAGTACCAATTTCACATCCTCACTTAAATTGAGAAACTCATATAATTAATTAAAGGGTAAATGTGTAAAAATAGACATGCTTTACCTTCAGGAGCGCTCAACACCACGTACTTTTTTTAGGTCCAAAAACACACATGTGCTTTCAAAAAGAGTGCAAAACTACCACAACCGTTATATTGCATTAATTGACGTTATTGACAAAGGGAAAATACCAAAATGCCCCTTAACAAAAAAAAAAAAAACTGAAGAATGACAAGAACGAAGATTGTATCATTGGGATCTTGAGAATGAGCTGCTAATCTCAAAGTCGTTGTCGGGATCAAGTGCTGGACAAAAAAAATGTTCATCTCGGTGATCAACTTCTTGTCTTCCTCGGATACCCCTTCCAAGGGTTGCAAATCAGTTTTATTCCAGACTACTATTAATTGCTTGTTCATAAACAGAGACTTAATGTTATGAAACAGAGCTGCCTGCTGTGCGATACTATAACCACAAGATCCAGATATGTCTAAGAAAAACAATATAGCAGCTCGCAAATCCCCACCCGATGACGATGATGAGGAGGAAGGCGGCAGATCACCATCATCGTGAATCATCAAATTCCTCATTGGGAATTGAAGAGCCATGACATCATCTTCGTCCGCTCTTGAATCCCATTCCCGACCACGGCCATCTTCGCCGTCACTCTCATACAGCGTCAACAGGTCTCGATTAAAGACTGGGAAAACAGGGCCCACGTAATCGTCAAGGAAGACGCCGTCGGCAGCTTGGAGGGGTCGGTGGCGATGGCGGGGTAGCAAAGGAATCAGACGGTCGAAGAATGTGCCAAGATCAGTGAGAATGAGGATTAAGAAATGGAGAGAGAAATGAATTGAAATGAACGAACCTGGGAAAAAGAAGCAAGAGCGATGGATTAGAGAGAGGGGGAAGTGAAGGGTATTAAAGTCAATTAAATTATTTAGGCATTTTTATTATTTTAAATTGTGCGGGCCCCACGTGAAAAAGTAACGGTAGTTTATAGAATCTGACGGAGCTGGTAGCTTTGCACTCTTTTTGAAAGCACATGTGTATTTTTGGACCTAAAAAAAGCACGTGGTGTTGGACGCTCCTAAAGGTAAATCATATGTGTATTTTTGCACATTTACCCTTAACTAAAGCAAAAGCAAATGAAAGATAAACTTTGCTGAAGTTAGTTTTTCCAAGAGACATAATGACAAAAAACTACCTAAGATTATTATGCCTTTAATTAGTTATTTTTTCCTTTTCGGAAGGCAAAATTTGAACCTATTAAACATAATTAGGACCATAAAAACACCTATAATAATATGAAACATGTTACAAAACATTCAAACATTATAAATCTATAAGAATATCCAACAACATTCAACAATAATAAAAAAATATTTAAACATGATAATACAATTAAGATAAAAAATACATATAATCATATAAAAAGTCATCATAAAAAATAAAAATAAAATCTTAAAAAAACTCCAACAACATTAAATAAAAAATAAAAAGTAACATATAAATTATAACAATATTTTTTAAAAAACTGACCTGGACTAGACCGGAGCAGTCCAAGTGGTCGGCCCCCTAGTTCGGAAACTGGTCTTGCCCAACCAATTAGTTTGGCTCGATTTCATTATGTTGCTTATTTGGGCTGGAGCAAACTGGATTGGACCAGCTCGGATTGGACTAGACCGGACCGAACCATAAGGTTTTTGCCCACTTCTAAAATAAGGCTTACTTATTAGATTAATCCCTAGTGTCTTGGATGATTAACGAATTGGCCTTATTAAGTTCATATCTAATTCAACTATATGACGCTGGTAGATATGCCTATCTTACAAGCATGCTACCTAGTTGATGGTATATCATAACTTTTCTGTGTATAATTGAAAAAACCCAAAATTGATCCCTAATCAAAGCCCATCCAACTAGAAATTATAAAGCACACAATTAAGGAAGCAAATATACACCATTAAATAGTAATAAAACAGAGTAGACATCAACTAATTTATCATCAAAACAAAAGTAATTTTAGAGAAAGGAAACTTGCTACATGAGAATAATTTACAGAATATAAGTGCAAAACAGATACATGTCAAACATCTCTACATATGAAAAAGGAAAGGACAAAGAATGTAAGACCTGGGAAAATCTTGAGACTTATTGCCAAGAGTCTGGTTTCTCTCCATATCTCATTTCTGCCCATCCTTCATCATCTGCAAATCTGGGCCGTCGAAATCTTGATCTAAGGGACCCTTTTGAAAACCGATCAAGATTTCAAAATGTTCTGGACTCTTGGATCAAGATTTCGACGGCCAGGATGAGACTGTGAGAGATAATGAGAAAAATGCTTATGAGAGAATCCTCTTCCTATTGCCAATCCTTTGTCCTAGCTCTTCTTTAGACCTAATGCCTCTCCCAAGCAGCTCCATTGGGTCCCACTAGATTTTTGTACAACAAGAAAGAAATGCCTTCTGATAGGCAAAACTAAACGAGAGTATAAATAATGGTTACGGAGAACTTAATTGGATTTAGATCCTCCTCAATTGCTTAATTGTTCGAGTGGCTTGAAAATAAAGACAGGGGTAGAGTGCACTTCTTTTAGTGTGTGTCCACGGGGGCTCCCGCTTTATTTCCTTCTTTCTGCTCTCTTGAATAATTGAGCACTTGAGGTGATCCAAAATCTGAACATAATCCTTTGTCTCATTGTGCACCCAGCAAAACAAAACCTGCAAGATCAGTACCAGAACTCTATTTACAGATATCTTGTGCTTCAATATTAATGCCTCAGAATTGCTGCATAATCTCCCATCGAAGTATTGAAGGAAAGATTAAAGTATTTCCATCTGCATTTTTATCTTCCTGACATCAGATTCATGAGACTCAGACTGCTGTAGAAGGCACTGACATCCCAATTAACATGAGAGAAACTACAATAGATCTCATAGTTGGACGCAGATGGGGATTCTCTTGTGTGCATGCTTTTGCGAGTTGAGCCATCTGCAAAACAAAAGCCATACATTGAATGGTTAAAACCAGACAAAAACATTATCATAGTAAAATTGTATGGATTTGATTCTTTC